>JAXCGZ010007606.1:172500-175000 GCA_037179515.1 Halocaridina rubra
CAGATTCCCCAACCTCACTCGTGGTTTCATTTTAGCATTTAATTCAATTCCCAATCTTATACGGGCCATGAAATACAAATAAGCACATTACATATGTGAAAACATGAATCATTTTTTACCCCGACCGGGACTCGAACCTAGGACTTATGATTACTAAGTCAAGGCGCTACCACTACACCACAGAAGGTTAAAAGGAATCCAACCTTATAGCTTATATCTGCTATACTTAGGAATGAACGCATTCTAACTGAATGCCACTATGTTCATATTACAGATTCCCCAACCTCACTCGTGGTTTCATTTTAGCATTTAATTCAATTCCCAATCTTATACGGGCCATGAAATACAAATAAGCACATTACATATGTGAAAACATGAATCATTTTTTACCCCGACCGGGACTCGAACCTAGGACTTATGATTACTAAGTCAAGGCGCTACCACTACACCACAGAAGGTTAAAAGGAATCCAACCTTATAGCTTATATCTGCTATACTTAGGAATGAACGCATTCTAACTGAATGCCACTATGTTCATATTACAGATTCCCCAACCTCACTCGTGGTTTCATTTTAGCATTTAATTCAATTCCCAATCTTATACGGGCCATGAAATACAAATAAGCACATTACATATGTGAAAACATGAATCATTTTTTACCCCGACCGGGACTCGAACCTAGGACTTATGATTACTAAGTCAAGGCGCTACCACTACACCACAGAAGGTTAAAAGGAATCCAACCTTATAGCTTATATCTGCTATACTTAGGAATGAACGCATTCTAACTGAATGCCACTATGTTCATATTACAGATTCCCCAACCTCACTCGTGGTTTCATTTTAGCATTTAATTCAATTCCCAATCTTATACGGGCCATGAAATACAAATAAGCACATTACATATGTGAAAACATGAATCATTTTTTACCCCGACCGGGACTCGAACCTAGGACTTATGATTACTAAGTCAAGGCGCTACCACTACACCACAGAAGGTTAAAAGGAATCCAACCTTATAGCTTATATCTGCTATACTTAGGAATGAACGCATTCTAACTGAATGCCACTATGTTCATATTACAGATTCCCCAACCTCACTCGTGGTTTCATTTTAGCATTTAATTCAATTCCCAATCTTATACGGGCCATGAAATACAAATAAGCACATTACATATGTGAAAACATGAATCATTTTTTACCCCGACCGGGACTCGAACCTAGGACTTATGATTACTAAGTCAAGGCGCTACCACTACACCACAGAAGGTTAAAAGGAATCCAACCTTATAGCTTATATCTGCTATACTTAGGAATGAACGCATTCTAACTGAATGCCACTATGTTCATATTACAGATTCCCCAACCTCACTCGTGGTTTCATTTTAGCATTTAATTCAATTCCCAATCTTATACGGGCCATGAAATACAAATAAGCACATTACATATGTGAAAACATGAATCATTTTTTACCCCGACCGGGACTCGAACCTAGGACTTATGATTACTAAGTCAAGGCGCTACCACTACACCACAGAAGGTTAAAAGGAATCCAACCTTATAGCTTATATCTGCTATACTTAGGAATGAACGCATTCTAACTGAATGCCACTATGTTCATATTACAGATTCCCCAACCTCACTCGTGGTTTCATTTTAGCATTTAATTCAATTCCCAATCTTATACGGGCCATGAAATACAAATAAGCACATTACATATGTGAAAACATGAATCATTTTTTACCCCGACCGGGACTCGAACCTAGGACTTATGATTACTAAGTCAAGGCGCTACCACTACACCACAGAAGGTTAAAAGGAATCCAACCTTATAGCTTATATCTGCTATACTTAGGAATGAACGCATTCTAACTGAATGCCACTATGTTCATATTACAGATTCCCCAACCTCACTCGTGGTTTCATTTTAGCATTTAATTCAATTCCCAATCTTATACGGGCCATGAAATACAAATAAGCACATTACATATGTGAAAACATGAATCATTTTTTACCCCGACCGGGACTCGAACCTAGGACTTATGATTACTAAGTCAAGGCGCTACCACTACACCACAGAAGGTTAAAAGGAATCCAACCTTATAGCTTATATCTGCTATACTTAGGAATGAACGCATTCTAACTAAATGCCACTATATTCATATTATAGATTCCCCAACCTCACTCGTGGTTTCATTTTAGCATATATATATATATATATATATATATATATATATATATATATATATATATATATATATATATATATATATATATATATATATATATATATATATATATATATATATATATATATATATAAATATATAATATATATATATATATATATATATATATATATATATATATATATATATATATATATATATATATATATATATATATATAAATATATATATATATATATATATATATATATATATATATATATATATATATATATATATATATATATATATATATATATATATATATATA
>JAXCGZ010007607.1:0-15000 GCA_037179515.1 Halocaridina rubra
GTGATTGAACCAAGTGTAAATAATGATACATTAATTCCTAGTAGTGCATCTATTCCTGAAAATATTGATAATGAAGATGCTATTGAAGAGAAAATACCTCAATCTGTTGTTACGAAATCTCGTCGAGTTAGATTTAATCGTAACCCTGATTATGTATATTATTAATTTATATTTTTGTATCTATGTCTCCACATATATATATATATATATATATATATATATATATATATATATATATATATATATATATATATATATATATATTATATATCTATATTTTCTATTATCAGTGTTAAAAACTAATGTACTCCTGTACTGGCAGGGGAGTGTTGTAGTGGCATAGTTTATTTTCTTTCTTTATTTGGAGTGTTGTAGTGGTATGATATCTTGTCAGACAGAACTATAAGGGATTAATGCAAACATGGCACAAGTTGGTATATTAATGTCAAAGTGAAATTAAGGTTGCCAGACTCTAACATATAGATATATTGATAACTTTAAACACTATGGTGAAGAGGAAGCTGTAAATGTCTTAGGTATGTAATGGTTCACTTCTCAAAATTATTTCTCCTTTGATTGTGTAATGTAGGCTCTCAGTTTGTGTTAGTGCCTACAAAGAGAGCTGTTCTTAGTCTCATACCTTGATGTTTTGATCTCCCTGTGGTTTTATTAGTCCAGTTAATATTTTTTGCCAAGATTATCTTTAGGATATAGGATTACCTCCAGACTTGCAATCCAAATTTCAGAATTGTCTTATAGGTTTTGAGGGATTTGGATCACTAAAAATTCAGAGTTGTTACTGTTATGTTTCTTACCTGTTCAAGATAAGTAGATGGTTGTAAAGCTCTATGAAGCTCTATAATTGTGTATGATATGTAGTCATTATAATACATATCCCATTTTCGTCGTTAATATTATAGAGATGATGTGTAGTGGATATGTATACACAACTATACTGAAACTGCTTTTATTTCGTTACGCCATTTGTAGAAGAGTATAAATTCTAAACTAAACAAAATATATAAATGACATGAGAACAGTCAATAATACTGGATAATAGTGAAACATTTAATAAAAGGATCGAATTCCTAATATGAAGGATCGAAACATACTATTTATGGTTGTCAAACGTAAATAATAGAAAACACTTCCTGAGTGTGCAATAGAAAGCTTAGCACTAATTAAAGGGGTATCTTAGATAGACACAACAGTTACTTTCTGAAGGAACTAGCAAGTATAGAACTCCATTCCCTTGGCGATGCAGCTGAGAAAGAATATAGTGTATGTATATATCTGAGCTTTCCTTTGGGAAGTGGTTGTTTTAAAGTTTCAGTTGCAATAACTAGATGACAGGTGGTCCAACTTTTAGGTGCCTTACTTTGTGCATGGCTGATATAGTTTGTCAGTTCTCCCCTCCATCTTGATAAGGAGGTATCCTTTTATTGTTGGGTATATTCCACAGTTGTATTATCAAGAATAAAGGGTGATCCTAGTAGATGTAAACTTTTGTAGCTAATAGTCATTGAAATTCAAAGTTTAACCTCTCTTTACTGCTGATATCATTGCACCGGTAAGTATAATCCTGCCGATTTAATTTCGAACTGGGCATTTGTTGAACTACTTCTGTTGTCTAATCTTTGGTTAGTTGGCCTTTCATGGTTTCAAGAGTTTTTACCCTCTCTCCAGCAAGAGCCGACGAGACTCCCTTGATGAAGAGTGCTGAAGTGGAAATGTAGTTTCTTATGTGTTGATAGAGCCAGACTTCCTAAGTATTTGATTTTAAAAGATAGAGTACCTTTAAGAAAACGCTGAAGGTTGTTGCTTAGGTAATGAGATTCATCAACAACTGTAAGTCTCTGTCTGTTATTTCTTTTGATCAATTGTTATATTCAAAATTAATTAGAGCTAAAGAGAAACTGTGTTATTGTGTTCAGAGGGAAGCATATCCATGTGAAATAGTAGCATAGACACAAGTTAAGCAACTTCACACATTGGGTCTTCTTTACATACGTTATATCCTTTTTAGACGATAAGGGAATTTTGAGAATTAAGGGTCGCTTGGACTATGCAGATTTTATTTTTGAGAGCAAGCATCCTATTATGATTCCTCCTACTCATTTAGCCAAGCTGTTGGGACGATTCCTACATATATTTTTTTAACATGCTGGTAATTCGACTCTTGTTTTTACATTATAAAATATATATTGTATTGTACAAGAAATTGGATGATAGCCAAGGCTAATTTTAGATATTTTGTGACCTGTTGAGGAAATTATTCTAAAGCCTGATGTCAGTCATTTGGCCCTCTTGCAAAACTGACGGTCAAATCTTCCCTTCCTTTTTTACCGTGACTGGGTTGAATTTTGTTGCTCCTATGTTTTGTGAAGATTAACCTTCTTCAAATCCTGACAAGGAGCATATATATATATATATATATATATATATATATATATATATATATATATATATATATATATATATATATATATATATATATATATATATATATATATATATATATATATATATATATATATATATATACATATATATATATATATATATATATATATATATATATATATATATATATATATATATATATATATATATATATATATATATATATATATATATATATATATATATATATATATATATATGTATATATCTATATATATATATATATATATATATATATATATATATATATATATATATATATATATATATATATATATATATATATATATATATATATATATATATATATATATATATATATACAGAGTTCCAGGAGCTGAATATGGAAAATGATGCCATGAAAACTTCTTTTGCTGATGCACTAAAGGGGAATGTGGCAGTAAAAGAGGCTGTAAAGGTGTTGGCACTGGAAAACATACAAACAGTTGACTATAAAGAGACAGTAATCGAAAAAATGAAAGACAGGCACTTGATAAGGAGAAGGCAGTGGTAATCTCAGGCATAAGCGAATCCCAGGGGCCAACATGGCAGGGGAGACTTGAGGAAAATAAAGCTAGGGTTGTAGACCTGATAAGAGAGCTTGGAGTAGTATGTGGTCCTGAGGATATTGTAAGCATACACCAACTAGGTAAATATTCGAGGGAAGGAAAGCCGAGACCAACAAAAGTAACCTTTGAGAGAGGGGAAACATGTAGGGAAATATTGTTGAGAAAAAAAATCTAAAAGACCTTCAAGAATTCAAAGAAGTGTTCATTAGACGATACAGAACACAGGAAGAGATGGGAAAGATCAAAAACTTGTTGCAAGAGGCAAGAAGGTTAAATGATGAAAGAAATGAAGAAGAGAAGAAAAATTTTCATTACAGAGTTCTTCCAGACAAAGGAGACATAAAGAAGATAATGAAAGAAGATCAGGGGATGGAGCCTCATTAAGATTGTTATACACAAATGCTGATGGATTAGCTGGTAAGGCAGTAGAATTAAAAGATAGGATTCACAACAGTAAGGCAGATATAGTAGCAATTACAGAGACTAAGTTGAGTGAGGACATAAACAGTGTCACAGTTTTTCCTAAGGGCTTCAGAATACTAAGGGTTGAAAGATCTGAGAGGACTGGTGGAGGGATAGCACTGCTCATAAGTGAAAGGATTCAAGTTGAAGAAATAAACTTGGCTATAGAAAGTGAGTTCAAGGAATTTCTTGTTGCTCGCATAAATACTGGGTCAGAGAGCATTATAATAACTGTTGTATACAACCCACCAAGGAACCAAAATAGGCTTGAAGTTTATGAGGAAAGTCATATAGGTACTATTGAAGTCATAAACTCAGTTGTTAACATGGCATGGGAAAAAAATGTAGGATTTTGATTATGGGAGACTTTAATCATAAAGAGATAGATTGGATAAATCTTGACCCACACAGTGGTGAGGACTCATTTGGGGCAAGATTCCTAGATTGCGTACAAGGGAATTTCCTACACCAACATGTAATGGAACCAACAAGGGCCAGGGGTGGGGATGAGCCATCACTACTTGATCTAGTGTTCACATATAATGTGTTGGATATTGAAAAAAATTGAGTATGTACCACCAATTGGAAAGAGTGACCACTGTGTGTTGTTGATGGAGTATATCATTGAAGATATTCTTCCTGAGAGTAGAAGCACTGAGGACATGAGGAGGAACTATCCGAAAGGAGATTACATCAAAATGAATGAGCTTTTTGCAGTTATTGACTGGAGAACCTTATTTTACAACAAATCTGTACAAAAAAAGTATGACATCTTTTGTGAGAAATATGGGAAGATAGTAGATTGCTGCATTCCTGTCACCAAAGTAGGTGTAATTCATGCCAGAGAGAAATGGTTCGATAATGGGTGGAAAAGAGCTAAGGAGTGGAGAGACAAATGCTGGAAAAGGTATAGGAGGGGGAAAAACATAAATGCCTGGCAAACCTACAAAGGAGCAAGAAATGACTACCTAAGGAAAAGGAGAGAGGCAGAGAGAGATTATGAGAGGGACATCACCAGGAAGGCTAAAAAAAATCCCAAGCTTTTCCACAGCTTTATCAGAGGAAAACTGAAGGTAAAAGAACAGGTTTTAAGGCTAAAGAGAGCGGATGGAAGCATCACTCAGACGGATGAAGAGATCTGCAAAGAATTGAACAAGGAGTTTCAGTCAGTATTTACAGTAAAAAATACCCCACCCCCTCAGATTGCAGAGATAGAAGCTCAAGGGCCGGTATTAGAGAACATCAACCTTTAAGCCACAGAGGTATGCAAAGCGCTGATGGATTTAGATGTTCATAAAGCTACAGGTCCTGCTGACATATCCCCTCATGTGCTTAAAAAATGAGCAAATTCAATATCAGTGGCACTAAGTATCATATTTAAAAAGTCACTGGAGTCAGGGGAGATTCCAAGATGCTGGAAACAAGCAAATGTGATACCTATCTTCAAAAAGGGAAGGAGGGATATGGCTCTGAACAATAGACCAGTTTCCTTGACCAGCATAGTTTGCAAAGTTATGGAGAAACTACTAAGGAAGCATATCTCTCTTCACTTGGAATCCTTCAACTTTTTGTCAGTGAGGCAACATGGCTTCAGAGAAGGTAGATCAACAGTAACAAACTTATTAGAATTTTATGATGAGGTAAGCCAAATCTTACAGGAAAGAGAGGGCTGGGCAGATTGCATATTCCAAGACTTCCAGAAAGCGTTTGACACTGTTCCACATGGGAGACTTATTAGGAAGCTGCAATCAATGACTAGAATAGGTGGAAATGTTTTGGAATGGATAAAAACTTACTTAGAAGGAAGGAAACAGAGGGTGAGAGTAAGATACTCAGTGTCTGAATGGAGAAGAGTTAGTAGTGGAGTTCCACAGAGTTCAGTTTTAGGGCCACTTTTGTTCCTTGTATATGTAAATGACCTACCAGAGTCTGTAAATTCATCCATGAATATGTTTGCAGATGATGCAAAGATTGTGAAGAAAGTAAAAAACGAGAACAATGGTAGAGAACTTCAGGAGGATCTAAATAATCTGCATGAGTGGTCAGAAAAGTGGCTAATGAAATTCAATACTTCAAAATGTAAGGTAATGAGAATGAATACAAGTGCAAGAAGGCCCAAGCTTGACTACTCGGTGGCTGGAGTACAACTTCAAGAGACAGAAAATGAGAGAGATCTAGGAGTAAACATACTGGCAGATTTGTCTCCAGAAATACATATAAATGGCATAGTAAGGGCAGCATATGCATTCTTATCAAAATGTAAGGGTAGCCTTCAGGCACATGGACAAGGAAATGTTCAGAAATATTTATGTAACCTATGTGAGGCCAAAACTCGAATATGCAGCCCCCATTTGGAATCCGCACTTGAAAAAGCACATAGCTAAGCTTGAAAAAGTTCAAAGACATGCCACGAAACTGGTGCCAGAAATACGCAATCTCAGTTATGATGAGAGGCTGAGGGAATTAGACTTACCATCACTGGAAGCTAGAAGAGTGAGGGGGGATATGGTGACAGTCTTTAAATTCCATCATGGTTATGATAGAGTGGATAGGGATCGATATTTTGATATGGCTGGCTCTAGAACTAGAAGTCATAGTTTGAAGCTTCGTAAGAAAACTTCTTTGCAGGATGTAAGAAAATACTTTTTCAGTGTAAGAGTAGTTGATAATTGGAATTCGCTAAGCGAGGAGGTAGTTAATGCTATCTCAATCCATAGTTTTAAGGACAGGTATGATAAGAATCACTAAGTCTAAAATGGAACCGATCAGGAGACGGGAAGATACGAGCTTTGGGCTCTTTCCCGTAAACACAATTAGGTAATCACAATTAGGTAATCACACACTGACACACACACACACATATTTTGATATGGCTGGCTCTAGAACTAGAAGTCATAGTTTGAAGCTTCGTAAGAAAACTTCTTTGCAGGATGTAAGAAAATACTTTTTCAGTGTAAGAGTAGTTGATAATTGGAATTCGCTAAGCGAGGAGGTAGTTAATGCTATCTCAATCCATAGTTTTAAGGACAGGTATGATAAGAATCACTAAGTCTAAAATGGAACCGATCAGGAGACGGGAAGATACGAGCTTTGGGCTCTTTCCCGTAAACACAATTAGGTAATCACAATTAGGTAATCACACACTGACACACACACACACATATATATATATATATATATATATATATATATATATATATATATATATATATATATATATATATATATATATATATATATTGCAAACATTCACCAACTAGGCAAATATTCGAGGGAAGGAAAGCCGAGACCAACAAAAGTAACCTTTGAGAGAGGGGAAACATGTAGGGATATATTGTTGAGAAAAAGAAGTCTAAAACACCTTCAAGAATTCAAAAAAGTGTTCATTAGACGAAACAGAACACAGGAAGAGATGGGAAAGATCAAAAACCTCTTGCAAGAGGCAAGAAGGTTAAATGAGGAAACAAATGAAGAAGAGAAGAATAATTTTCATTTTAGAGTTCTTCCAGACAAAGGGAAGATAAAGAAGATAATGACAGAAGATCAGGGGATGGGGCCTCATTAAGATTGTTATACACAAATGCTGATGGATTAGCTGGTAAGGCAGTAGAATTAAAAGATAGGATTCACAACAGTAAGGCAGATATAGTAGCAATTACAGAGACTAAGTTGAGTGAGGACATAAACAATATCACAGTTTTTCCTAAGGGCTTCAGAATATTAAGGGTTGAAAGATCTGAGAGGACTGTTGGAGGGATAGCACTGCTCGTAAGAGAAAGGATTCAAGTTGAAAAAATAAATTTTGATATAGAAAGTGAGTTCAAGGAATTTCTCGTTCCTCGCATATATACTGGGTCAGAGAGCATTATAATAACTGTTGTATATAACCCACCAAGGAACCAGAATAGGCTAGAAGTTTATGAGGAAAGTCATATAGGTACTACTGAAGTCATAATCTAAGTTGTTAACATGGCACGGAAGGGAAAATGTAGGATTTTTATAATGGGAGATTCTAATTATAAAGAGATAGATTGGATAAATCTTGACCCACACAGTGGTGAGGACTCATTCGAAGCAAGATTCCTAGATTGCGTACAAGGGAATTTCCTACACCAACATGTAATGAAACCAACAAGGGTCAGGGGTGGGGATGGGCCATCACTACTTGATCTAGTATTCACAGATAATGTGTTGGATATTGAAAATATTGAGTATGAACCACCAATTGGAAAGAGAGACCACTGTGTGTTGTTGATGGTGTATATCATTGAAGATATTCTGCCTGAGAGTAGATCGCTGAGGACATGAGGAGGAACTATCCAAAAGGAGATTACATCAAAATGAATGAGCTTTTTGCAGTTATTGACTGGAGAACCTTATTTAACAACAAGTCTGTACAAGAAATGTATGACATCTTTTGTGAGAAATATGGGAAGATAGTAGTTTGCTGCATTCCTTTCACCAAAGTAGGTGTAATTCATGCCAGAGAGAAATGGTTCGATAATGAGTGTAAAAGAGCTAAGGAGTGGAGAGACAAATGCTGGGAAAGGTATAGGAGGAGAAAAAACATAAATGCCTGGCAAACCTACAAAAGAGCAAGAAATGACTACCTAAGTAAAAGAAGAGAGGCAGAGAGAGACTAAGAGAGGGACATCACCAGGAAGGCTAAAGAAAATCCTAAGCTTTTCCACAGCTTTATCAGAGGAAAACTGAAGGTAAAAGAACAGGCTTTAAGGCTTAAGAGAGATGATGGAAGCATCACTGAGACGGATGAAGAGATCTGCAAAGAATTGAACAAGGAGTTTCAGTCAGTATTTACAGTAGAAAATACCCCACCCCCTCAGATTGCAGAGATAGAAGTTCAAGGGCCGGTATTAGAGTACATCAACCTTACAGCCACAGAGGTATGCAAAGCACTCATGGAGTTAGAAGTTCATAAAGCTACAGGTCCTGATGACATATCCCCTCATGTACTTTAAAAATGCACAAACTCAATGTCAGTGGCACTAAGTATCATATTTAAAAAGTCACTGGAGTCAGGAGAGATTCCAAGATGCTGGAAACAAGCAAACGTGGTACCTATCTTCAAAAGGGAAGGAGGGATACGACTCTGAACTATAGACCAGTTTCCTTGCCCAGCATAGTTTGCAAAGTTATGGAGAAACTACTAAGGAAACATATCTCTCTTCACTTGGAATCCTTCAACTTTTTGTCAGTGAGGCAACATGGCTTCAGAGAAGGTAGATCAACAGTAACAAACTTATTAGAATTTTATGATGAGGTAAGCCGAATCTTACAGGAAAGAAAGGGCTGGGCAGATTGCATATTCCTAGACTTCCAGAAATCGTTTGACACTGTTCCACATGGAAGACCTATTAGGAAGCTGAAAGCAATGGCTAGAATAGGTGGAAATGTCTTGAAATGGATAAAAACTTACTTAGAAGGAAGGGAACAGAGGGTTAGAGTAAGACACTCAGTGTATGAATGGAGAGGAGTTAGTAGTGGAGTTCCACAGGGTTCAGTTTTAGGGCCACTTTTGTTCCTTGTATATGTAAATGACCTACCAGAGTCTGTAAATTCATACATGAATATGTTTGCAGATGATGCAAAGATTGTGAAGAAAGTAAAAAACGAGAACAATGGTAGAGAACTTCAGGAGGATCTAAATAATCTGCATGAGTGGTCAGAAAAGTGGCTAATGAAATTCAATACTTCAAAATGTAAGGTAATGAGAATGGGTACAAGTGCAAGAAGGCCCAAGCTTGACTACTCGGTGGCTGGAGTACAACTTCAAGAGACAGAAAATGAGAGAGATCTAGGAGTAAACATACTGGCAGATTTGTCTGCAGAAATACATATAAATGGCATAGTAAGGGCAGCATATGCATTCTTATCTCGGTGGCTGGAGTACAGCTTCAAGAGACAGAAAATTAGAGATCTAGGAGTAAGCATACTAGCAGATTTGTCTCCAGAAATACAAATAAATGGCATACTAAGGGCAGCATATGCCTTCTTATCAAATCTAAGGGTACCCTTCAGGCACATGGACAAGGAAATGTTCAGAAATATTTATGTAATTTATGTGAGGCCAAAACTCAAATATGCAGCCCCCTCTTGTGAGAAATATGGGAAGATAGTAGTTTGCTGCATACCTTTCACCAAAGTAGGTGTAATTCATGCCAGAGAGAAATGGTTCGATAATGAGTGTAAAAGAGCTAAGGAGTGGAGAGACAAATGCTGGAAAAGGTATAGGAGGAGAAAAAAACATAAATGCCTGGCAAACCTACAAAAGAGAAAGAAATGACTACCTAAGTAAAAGAAGAGAGGCAGAGAGAGACTAAGAGAGGGACATCACCAGGAAGGCTAAAGAAAATCCTAAGCTTTTCCACAGCTTTATCAGAGGAAAACTGAAGGTAAAAGAACAGGCTTTAAGGCTTAAGAGAGATGATGGAAGCATCACTGAGACGGATGAAGAGATCTGCAAAGAATTGAACAAGGAGTTTCAGTCAGTATTTACAGTAGAAAATACCCCACCCCCTCAGATTGCAGAGATAGAAGTTCAAGGGCCGGTATTAGAGTACATCAACCTTACAGCCACAGGGGTATGCAAAGCGCTCATGGAGATAGAAGTTCATAAAGCTACAGGTCCTGATGACATATCCCCTCATGTGCTTAAAAAATGCGCAAACTCAATGTCAGTGGCACTAAGTATCATATTTAAAAAGTCACTGGAGTCAGGAGAGATTCCAAGATGCTGGAAACAAGCAAACGTGGTACCTATCTTCAAAAGGGAAGGAGGGATACGACTCTGAACTATAGACCAGTTTCCTTGACCAGCATAGTTTGCAAAGTTATGGAGAAACTACTAAGGAAACATATCTCTCTTCACTTGGAATCCTTCAACTTTTTGTCAGTGAGGCAACATGACTTCAGAGAAGGTAGATCAACAGTAACAAACTTATTAGAATTTTATGATGAGGTAAGCCGAATCTTACAGGAAAGAAAGGGCTGGGCAGATTGCATATTCCTAGACTTCCAGAAATCGTTTGACACTGTTCCACATGGAAGACTTATTAGGAAGCTGCAAGCAATGGCTAGAATAGGTGGAAATGTCTTGAAATGGATAAAAACTTACTTAGAAGGAAGGGAACAGAGGGTTAGAGTAAGATACTCAGTGTATGAATGGAGAAGAGTTAGTAGTGGAGTTCCACAGGGTTCAGTTTTAGGGCCACTTTTGTTCCTTGTATATGTAAATGACCTACCAGAGTCTGTAAATTCACTCATGAATATGTTTGCAGATGATGCAAAGATTTTGAAGAAAGTAGGAAACGAGATCAATGGTAGAGAACTTCAGGAAGATCTAAATAGTCTGCACGAGTGGTCAGAAAAGTGGCTAATGAAATTCAATACTTCAAAATGTAAGGTAATGAGAATGAGTACAAGTGCAAGAAGGCCCAAGCTTGACTACTCGGTGGCTGGAGTACAACTTCAAGAGACAGAAAATTAGAGAGATCTAGGAGTAAGCATACTAGCATATTTGTCTGCAGAAATACATATAAATGGCATAGTAAGGGCAGCATATGCCTTCTTATCAAATCTAAGGGTACCCTTCAGGCACATGGACAGGGAAATTTTCAGAAATATTTATGTAACTTATGTGAGGCCAAAACTCGAATATGCAGCCCCCTCTTGGAATCCGCACTTGAAAAGGCACATAACTAAGTTTGAAAAAGTTCAAAGCCACGAAATTACAATCAGTTTTAGGGCCACTTTTGTTCCTTGTATATGTAAATGACCTACCAGAGTCTGTAAATTCATTCATGAATATGTTTGCAGATGATGCAAAGATTGTGAAGAAAGTAAAAACGAGAACAATGGTAGAGAACTTCAGGAGGATCTAAATAATCTGCATGAGTGGTCAGAAAAGTGGCTAATGAAATTCAATACTTCAAAATGTAAGGTAATGAGAATGGGTACAAGTGCAAGAAGGCCCAAGCTTGACTACTCGGTGGCTGGAGTACAACTTCAAGAGACAGAAAATGAGAGAGATCTAGGAGTAAACATACTGGCAGACTTGTCTCCAGAAATACATATAAATGGCATAGTAAGGGCAGCATATGCATTCTTATCAAATGTAAGGGTAGCCTTCAGGCACATGGACAAGGAAATGTTCAGAAATATTTATGTAACCTATGTGAGGCCAAAACTCGAATATGCAGCCCCCTTTTGGAATCCGCACTTGAAAAAGCACATAGCTAAGCTTGAAAGAGTTCAAAGACATGCCATGAAACTGGTGCCAGAAATACGCAATCTCAGTTATGATGAGAGGCTGAGGGAATTAGACTTACCATCACTGGAAGCTAGAAGAGAGAGGGGGGATATGGTGACAGTCTTTAAATTCCTTCATGGTTATGATAGAGTGGATAGGGATCGATATTTTGATATGGCTGGCTCTAGAACTAGAGGTCATAGTTTGAAGCTTCGTAAGAAAGCTTCTTCGCAGGATGTAAGGAAATACTTTTTCAGTGTAAGAGTAGTTGATAATTGGAATTCGCTAAGCGAGGAGGTAGTTAATGCTATCTCAATCCATAGTTTTAAGGACAGGTATGATAAGTATGACTAAGTCTAAAATGGAACCGATGAGGAGACGGGAAGATACGAGCTTTGGGCTCTTTCCCGTAAACACAATTAGGTAATCACAATCTCAGTTATGATGAGAGGCTGAGGGAATTAGACTTACCATCACTCGAAGCTAGAAGAGTGAGGGGGGATATGGTGACAGTCTTTAAATTCCTTCATGGTTATGATAGAGTGGATAGGGATCGATATTTTGATATGGCTGGCTCTAGAACAAGAGGTCATAGTTTGAAGCTTCGTAAGAAAACTTCTTCGCAGGATGTAAGGAAATACTTTTTCAGTGTAAGAGTAGTTGATAATTGGAATTCGCTAAGCGAGGAGGTAGTTAATGCTATCTCAATCCATAGTTTTAAGGACAGGTATGATAAGTATTACTAAGTCTAAAATGGAACCGTTCAGGAGACGGGAAGATACGAGCTTTGGGCTCTTTCCCGTAAACACAATTAGGTAATCACAATTAGGTAATCACAATCTCAGTTATGATGAGAGGCTGAGGGAATTAGACTTACCATCACTCGAAGCTAGAAGAGTGAGGGGGGATATGGTGACAGTCTTTAAATTCCTTCATGGTTATGATAGAGTGGATAGGGATCGATATTTTGATATGGCTGGCTCTAGAACTAGAGGTCATAGTTTGAAGCTTCGTAAGAAAACTTCGCAGGATGTAAGGAAATACTTTTTCAGTGTAAGAGTAGTTGATAATTGGAATTGGCTAAGCGAGGAGGTAGTTAATGCTATCTCAACCCATAGTTTTAAGGACAGGTATGATAAGTATGACTAAGTCTAAAATGGAACCGATGAGGAGACGGGAAGATACGAGCTTTGGGCTCTTTCCCGTAAACACAATTAGGTAATCACAATTAGGAAATCACACACACACACACAAACACACACACACACACACACACACACACACACATATATATATATATATATATATATATATATATATATATATATATATATATATATATATATATATATATATATATATATATATATATATATATATATATATATATATATATATATATATATATATATATATATATATATATATATATATATATATATACATATATATATATATATATTTGTATATATATATATATATATATATATATATATATATATATATATATATATATATATATATATATATATATATATATATATATATATATATATATATATATATATATATATATATATATATATATACATATATATATATATATATATATATATATATATATATATATATATATATATATATATATATATATAAATATGTATATATATATATATATATATATATATATATATATATATATATATATATATATATATATATATATATGTATGTATGTATACATATATATATATATATATATATATATATATATATATATATATATATATATATATATATATATATATATATATATATATATATATATATACAAATATATATATATATATATATATATAATATATATATATATATATATATATATATATATATATATATATATATATATATATATATATATATATATATATATATATGCGTGTGTGTGTGATTACCTAATTGTGATTACCTAATTGTGTTTATGGGAAAGAGCCCAAAGCTCGTATCTTCCCGTCTCCTCATCGGTTCCATTTTAGACTTAGTCATACTTATCATACCTGTCCTTAAAACTATGGATTGAGATAGCATTAACTACCTCCTCGCTTAGCCAATTCCAATTATCAACTACTCTTACACTGAAAAAGTATTTCCTTACATCTTGCGAAGAAGTTTTCTTACGAAGCTTCAAACTATGACCTCTAGTTCTAGAGCCAGCCATATCAAAATATCGATCCCTATCCACTCTATCATAACCATGAAGGAATTTAAAAACTGTCACCATATCCCCCCTCACTCTTCTAGCTTCCAGTGATGGTAAGTCTAATTCCCTCAGCCTCTCATCATAACTGAGATTGCGTATTTCTGGCACCAGTTTCGTGGCATGTCTTTGAACTTTTTCAAGCTTACCTATGTGTTTTTTCAAGTGCGGATTCCAAAAGGGGGCTGCATATTCGAGTTTTGGCCTCACATAGGTTACATAAATATTTCTGAACATTTCCTTGTCCATGTGCCTGAAGGCTACCCTTACATTTCATAAGAATGCATATGCTGCCCTTACTATGCCATTTATATGTATTTCTGGAGACAAATCTGCCAGTATGTTTACTCCTAGATCTCTCTCATTTTCTGTCTCTTGAAGTTGTACTCCAGCCACCGAGTAGTCAAGCTTGGGCCTTCTTACACTTGTACCCATTCTCATTACCTTACATTTTGAAGTATTGAATTTCATTAGCCACTTTTCTGACCACTCATGCAGATTATTTAGATCCTCCTGAAGTTCTCTACCATTGTTCTCGTTTTTTACTTTCTTCACAATCTTTGCATCATCTGCGAACATATTCATGAATGAATTTACAGACTCTGGTAGGTCATTTACATATACAAGGAACAAAAGTGGCCCTAAAACTGAACTCTGTGGAACTCCACTACTAACTCTTCTCCATTCAGACACTGAGTGTCTTACTCTAACCCTCTGTTCCCTTCCTTCTAAGTAAGTTTTTATCCATTCCAAAACATTTCCATCTATTCTAGCCATTGATTGCGGCTTCCTAATAAGTCTCCCATGTGGAACAGTGTCAAACGCTTTCTGGAAGTCTAGGAATATGCAATCTGCCCAGCCCTCTCTTTCCTGTAAGATTTGGCTTACCTCATCATAAAATTCTAATAAGTTTGTTACTGTTGATCTACCTTCTCTGAAGCCATGTTGCCTCACTGACAAAAAGTTGAAGGATTCCAAGT
>JAXCGZ010007607.1:20000-22500 GCA_037179515.1 Halocaridina rubra
TTAGGAATGAACGCATTCTATCTGAATGCCACTATGGTCATATTACAGATTCCCCAACCTCACTCGTGGCCTCAGATAGAATGCGTTCATTCCTAAGTATAGCAGATATAAGCTATAAGGTTGGATTCCCTTTAATCTTCTGTGGTGTGTAGTTGGTAGCACCTTGACTTAGTAATTATAAGTCCTAGGTTCAAGTCCCGGTCGGGGTAAAAAAATGATTCATGTTTTCACATATGTAATGTGCTTATTTGATTATTGTATAGCCCGAATGAGATTGGGAATTGAATTAAATGCGAAAATGAAGCCACGAGTGAGGTTGGGGAATCTGTAATATGAACATAGTGGCATTCAGATAGAATGCGTTCATTCCTAAGTATAGCAGATATAAGCTATAAGGTTGGATTCCTTTTAACCTTCTGTGGTGTGTAGTTGGTAGCGTCTTGACTTAGTAATTATAAGTCCTAGGTTCAAGTCCCGGTCGGGGTAAAAAAATTATTCATGTTTTCACATATGTAATATGCTTATTTGATATATATATATATATATATATATATATATATATATATATATATATATATATATATATATATATATATATATATATATATATATATATATATATATATATATATATAAGAAGTTTTGGAAAGAAGTGAAGAGAGCAAGGAAGGGTGGATCGAGGATGGAAGAGACAGTAAAAGATGTGAATGGACAGATGTTAAGAGGGAACAATGCAAGGAAAAGATGGGCAGAATATTTTGAGTGCTTGCTGAATGTTGAGGAAGATAGAGAGGCAGCTATAGTGGCAGTGGGAGGGGTTCAAGGGCCAGTAATGGGAGATGAAAATGAGAGAGAGATTACAAGAGAGGAGGTGAAAAGGGCATTGTATGAAGCGAAAGCAGGTAAAGCACCTGGAATGGATGGTGTGAGAGCGGAGATGTTGAAAGAAGGGGGTGTGACTGCATTGGAATGGTTAGTGAGAGTGTTTAATATATGCTTTATGTTGTCATTGGTGCCAGTGGATTGGGTGATTGCCTGTATAGTGCCCCTATACAAGGTAAGGGAGATATGTATGAATGCTGTAATTTTAGGGGTATAAGTTTGTTAAGTGTGGTAGGAAAAGTGTATGGTAGGATACTAGTTAATAGGATTAGGGATAAGACAGAATATGTGATCCCGGAAGTGCAGAGTGGTTTTAGGAGAGGTAGAGGTTGTATAGATCAGATTTTTATAGTTAGGCAGTTATGTGAGAAATATTTAGCAAAGGGTAAGGATGTGTATTTTGCATTTTTGGATCTGGAGAAAGCATATGATAGAGTTGATAGAGAGGCTATGTGGAATGTTTTGAGATTATATGGAATCAATGGTAAATTGCTGCATGCAGTGAAGAGTTTGTATGAGGGTAGTAGAGCTTGTGTTAGGGTAGGGAATGAAGTAAGTGAGTGGTTTCCAATGAGTGTGGGACTGAGACAGGGATGTGTGATGTCACCATGGCTGTTCAATTTGTATATTGATGGAGTTGTAAGAGAGGTGAATGAGCGAGTGCGTGGTCGAGGTTTGAGAATGGTAGATGGGGATGATAATGAGTGGGAGCTGAATCAGTTGCTGTTGCAGATTCAGAGGAAAAGCTGTGTCAGTTAGTGTCAGAATTTGGAATGGTGTGTGAGAGAAGGAAGCTGCGAGTGAATGTGGGAAAGAGTAAGGTTATGAGGTGTACAAGAAATGAGGATGGCGCTGGATTGAATGTTATGTTGAATGGAGAGACACTTGAGGAGGTTAATCAGTTTAAGTATTTAGGCTCGGTTATAGCTGCAAACGGTGGAGTGGAAGCAGATGTGTGTCACAGAGTGAATGAAGGATGTAAAGTGTTGGGTGCACTGAAAGTAGTGATGAAGAATAGAGGGTTGGAAATGAATGTTAAGAAAGTTTTGTATGAGAAAGTGGTTGTGCCAACTGTGATGTATGGATCAGAGTTATGGGGTATGAAAGTAAGTGAGAGACGGAAACTAAATCTGTTTGAGATGAAATGCCTGAGGAGTATGATTGGTGTATCTCGATTGGATAGGGTTAGGAATGAAGTGGTGAGAGCAAGAACGGGTGTGAGGAGAGAAATTGCAGCCAGAGTAGATATGAATGTTCTGAGATGGTTTGGTCATGTGGAAAGGATGGATGATGAAAGGCTGCTGAAAAAGGTGATGAATGCGAGAGTTGATGGGAGAAATGCTAGAGGGAGGCCTAGGTTTGGATGGATGGATGGAGTAAGGAGAGCCCTGAATGATAGGAGGATGGATGTGAGGGAAGCAAGCGAGCGTGCTAGGAATAGGAATGAGTGGCGAGCGATTGTGACGCAGCTCTGATGGGCATCTGCTGTTAC
The DNA here is from genome assembly GCA_037179515.1 of Halocaridina rubra. Taxonomy (NCBI): domain Eukaryota; kingdom Metazoa; phylum Arthropoda; class Malacostraca; order Decapoda; family Atyidae; genus Halocaridina; species Halocaridina rubra. The sequence goes on from JAXCGZ010007607.1 coordinate 22,375, forward strand.
CACGGGGATGCATCTTACAGAGATAGCCCTGTGGTAGGGGCAGTAGGAGGAGCTGGCAGTTGTGAAGCGACACAGGTTGTGGAAGAGCCGGGAGGATGGTCTGTGGCACTCCAGCAGTGCCATCTG
>JAXCGZ010007607.1:25000-40000 GCA_037179515.1 Halocaridina rubra
CTTCACATCTGACAAGTCATTACACTCTCCATTTCTCTTTCTCTTTACTTTATGTATTCTTTTTTGGCCCGTCCCGGTGTCACAATCATAAAAAAAAATACACCTGTCAACAGTACTGAGTTAAGTGGCCAAGTAGCACAGATGTCTTATTTTTTTTCTTTTTGCTTTGTTCTCTTTTATTAACTTTTTATAAATTGAGTTACATTTAGAGTGCGATCCTGCAATAACATACCTAGGTTGAAAAGTTATTAATATTTTTTTCTTCTGAAATTACCAGTTTTAGCAATTGAGAAACAGGTGGGTGTCTCCTCAGATACAAATTTGAATTTTCCTTCAAGTGGACCTTTCTTTTGCCTTTTTCTTCATCTCAAATTATCAAAGTCAAATTTTAATTTGGGATGTGTATTATCAGAAAAGAGATAAACTGAGTAACTAAATAGTACTCATGTGAAAATATAGAAATTCTGTGTGAGGCTTAAATAGAAATTTTCTCTCTTTCTCTCTTTTTTCTTCTCTCTATATTCTGTGAAAGGGAAAATATCAAAATGACACCATATCTGTCCCTAACCCCCCCCCCATTCAATGGTCAGGGGAGGGGTGGTAGGGGGATCTCTGGGGGATGCAGGAGGAGGAGGAGTGGCTATTAGGAGCTTGAAGCAAAAGGTCAAGGAATTAGAGACAATGGTTATAAACCTTAATGATAATATTCGGAATATAGATAGAGAAATAAAAGAGAATGAATCACTCAGAGAAGAAATAGGGTTTTTGTAGAAAGCAAATAAAGCACAAGGGCAAGAGAGAAAAAACTAGAAATACGAATAAAGAAGCTGGAAGGGGAAAAGAGTGAACTAGAAACCAGAATTTGTAAGCAAGAAGATAACAACAAACAGCTGAATGACAACCTGAATGAATTAAATGTTTGTTCACCTTTCTCCTCTGAGAGAGACAGGATTGCAGCTTCTAATGTCCAGATTAATGGAAACATCGAACAGCTTAGAAAAGAGTTTCAGGAGCTGAATAAGGAACATGATGCCATGAAAATTTCCTCTGTTGATGCAATAAAGGGGAATGTGGCAGTAAAAGAAGCTGTGAAGGTGGTGGCACTGGAAAACATGCAAACAGTTGACTATAAAGAAACAGTAATAGACTAAAAGAAAGACGTTGTGATGGAAAAGGCAAATCCAATCATTAAACAGGCACTTAATAAAGAGAAGACAGTATTCATTAGACCAAACAGAACACAGGAAGAAATGAAAAGGATCAAAACCTTGTTGCAAGAGGCTAGAAGGTTAACTGAGGAAGAAAATGAAGAAGAGAAGAAAAATTTTCACTTCAAAGTTCTTCAAGACAAAGGTGAGATAAAGAAAATAATGATAAAAGATCAGGGGATTGTGCCTCATTAAGATTAAGATTGTTATACACAAATGCTGATGGATTACTGGTAAGGCAGTAGAATTAAAAGATAGGAGTCTCAACAGTTCCGGTTTTACGTTACCAAGGGCTAGGACAATTGCCCTCTTGCAAAGGACTTGTTTTGGCAGATGTAATCATTACCTTGAGTGCATGCCCTTCCTAACCTCAGACCATGACGGGGCGCGAACCATCGACCTAATGCCTCAGAGTCTTGGATACTACCGCTTGAGCAGTAAGGCAGATATAGTAGCAGTTACAGAGACTAAGTTGAGTGAGGACATAAACAATATCACAGTTTTTCCTTAAGGCTTCAGAATATTAAGGATTGAGAGATCAAGGAGGACTGGTGGAGGGATAGCACTGCTCATAAGGGAAAGGATTCAGGTTGAAGAAACAAATTTTGCCATAGAAAGTGAGTTCAAAGAATTTCTTGTTTCTCGCATAAATACTGGGTCAGAGAGCATTATAATAACTGTTGTATATTACCCACCAAGAAACCAACATAGGCTAGAAGTTCATGAGGAAAGTTTTAATCATAGAGAGACAGATTGGATGAAACTTGAACCACACAGTGGTGAGGACTCATTTGGGGCAAGATTCCTAGATTGTGTACAAGGGAATTTCCTACACCAACATGTACTGGAACCAACAAGGGCCAGGGGTGGGAATGAGCCATCGCTTCTTGATCTAGTATTCACAGATAACGTGTTGGATATTGAAAAAATTGAGTATGAACCACCAATTGGAAAGAGTGGCCACTGTGTGTTGTTGATGGAGTGATTACCTAATTGTGATTACCGAATTGTGTTTACGGGAAAGAGCCCAAAGCTCGTATCTTCCCGTCTCCTCATCGGTTCCATTTTAGACTTAGTGATACTTATCTAACCTGTCCTTAAAACTATGGATTGAGATAGCATTAACTACCTCCTCGCTTAGCCAATTCCAATCATCAACTACTCTTACACTGAAAAAGTATTTTCTTACATCCTGCAAAGAAGTTTTCTTACGAAGCTTCAAACTATGACCTCTAGTTCTAGAGCCAGCCATATCAAAATATCGATCCCTATCCACTCTATCATAACCATGAAGGAATTTAAAGACTGTCACCATATCCCCCCCTCACTCTTCTAGCTTCCAGTGATGGTAAGTCTAATTCCCTCAGCCTCTCATCATAACTGAGATTGCGTATTTCTGGCACCAGTTTCGTGGCATGTCTTTGAACTTTTTCAAGCTTACCTATGTGCTTTTTCAAGTGCGGATTACAAAAGGGGGCTGCATATTCGAGTTTTGGCCTCCCATAGGTTACATAAATATTTCTGAAAACTTCCTTGTCCATGTGCCTGAAGGCTACCCTTACATTTGATAAGAATGCATATGCTGCCCTTACTATGCCATTTATATGTATTTCTGCAGACAAATCTGCCAGTATGTTTACTCCTAGATCTCTCTCATTTTCTGTCTCTTGAAGTTGTACTCCAGCCACCGAGTAGTCAAGCTTGGGCCTTCTTGCACTTGTACCCATTCTCATTACCTTACATTTTGAAGTATTGAATTTCATTAGCCACTTTTCTGACCACTCATGCAGATTATTTAGATCCTCCTGAAGTTCTCTACCATTGTTCTCGTTTTTTACTTTCTTCACAATCTTTGCATCATCTGCAAACATATTCATGAATGAATTTACAGACTCTGGTAGGTCATTTACATATACAAGGAACAAAAGTGGCCCTAAAACTGAACCCTGTGGAACTCCACTACTAACTCTTCTCCATTCATACACTGAGTATCTTACTCTAACCCTCTGTTCCCTTCCTTCTAAGTAAGTTTTTATCCATTCCAAAACATTTCCATCTATTCTAGCCATTGATTGCGGCTTCCTAATAAGTCTCCCATGTGGAACAGTGTCAAATGCTTTCTGGAAGTCTAGGAATATGCAATCTGCCCAGCCCTCTCTTTCCTGTAAGATTTGGCTTACCTCATCATAAAATTCTAATAAGTTTGTTACTGTTGATCTACCTTCTCTGAAGCCATGTTGCCTCACTGACAAAAAGTTGAAGGATTCCAAGTGAAGAGAGATATGTTTCCTTAGTAGTTTCTCCATAACTTTGCAAACTATGCTGGTCAAGGAAACTGGTCTCTAGTTCAGAGCCGTATCCCTCCTTCCCTTTTTGAAGATAGGTATCACATTTGCTTGTTTCCAGCATCTTGGAATCTCCCCCGACTCCAGTGACTCCTTAAATATGATACTTAGTGCCACTGATATTGTGTTTGCGCATTTTTAAGCACATGAGGGGATATGTCACCAGGACCTGTAGCTTTATGAACATCTAAATCCATCAGCGTTTTGCATACCTCTGTGGCTGTAAGGTTGATGTTCTCTATTACTGGCCCTTGAGCTTCTATCACTGCAATCTCAGGGGGTGGGGTATTTTCTACTGTAAATACTGACAGTGAAGATGTTCTGCCTGAGAGTAGAGGCACTAAGGACACAAGGAGGAACTATCCGAAAGGAGATTGCATCAAAATGAATGAGCTTTGTGCAATTATTGACTGGAGGACCTTATTAAACAACAAATCTGTACAAGAAATGTACGAATCTTTTGTGAGAAATATGGGAAGATAGTAGATTGCTGCACATCTGTCACCAAACTAAGTGTAACTCATGCCAGAGAGAAATTGTTCAATAAGGAGTGTAAAAGAGCTAAGGAGTGGAGAGAGATATGCTGGGATAGGTATAGGAGGAGAAAAAACATAAATGCCTGGCAGACCTATAAAAGAGCAAGAAATGATTATCTAAGTAAAAGCAGAGAGGAAGAGAGAGACTATTAAAGGGACATCACCAGGAAGGCTAAAGAAAATCCCAAACTTTTGCACAGCTTTATCAGAGGAGACTGAAGGCAAAAGAACAGGTTTTAAAGCTTAAGAGAGTGCTTGGAAGCATCACTGAGATGGACGAAGAGATCTGTAAAGAATTGAACAAGGAGTTTCAGTCAATATTTACAGTAGATTATGCCCCACCCCCTCAGACTGCAGACATAGAAGATCATGGGCAAGTATTAGAGAACATCATCCCTTCAGCCACAGAAGTATGCAAAGCACTGATGAAGCTAGATATCCATACAGCTACAGGTCCTGATGATATACACCCATATGTACTTAAAAAATGCGCAGATTCAATATCAGCAGCACTAAGTATTATATTTTAAAAATCGCTAGAATCAGGGAAGATTCCAAGATGCTGGAAACAAGCGAATGTGATACTTATATTCATAGAGGGAAGGAGGGATGCGGCTCTAAACTATAGACCTGTTTCCTTGACCGGAATAGTTTGCAAAGTTATGGAGAAACTACTAAGGAAACATATCTCTCTTCACTTGGAATCCTTCAACTTTTTGTTACTGAGACAACATTGCTTCAGAGAAGGTATATCAACAGTAACAAACTTATTAGAACTTTATGATAAAGTAAGCCAAATCTTACAGGAAAGAGAGGGCTGCCCGATTTTGAATATTACTAGACTTTCAGAAGGCATTTGACACTGTCCCACATGGGAGACTTATTAAGAAGCTGCAAGCAATGGCAAGAATAGGTGGATATGTCTTGAAATAGATAAAAACATACTTAGAAGGAAAGGAACAGAGGGTTAGACTAAGACATTCAGTGTCTGAATGGAGAAGTGTTGTCGTAGGGCATATCATAGATGCCTATAGCCTCACACGGCATTTCATGGATGCCTATAATTGCCAGATGGCAGTGACACACCCGATACCCACCAACCTCCAGGACCGGCAAAGTAGCCCAGTTAGTGAGAGTTCAGCCTTTGCCAGGGGCAGAAGTCACGTCCACAACTTAGAAGTCTCCCCCTTGGGGGCGGGAATTGATAGTGACAGGAACTATTAGAACCGGAGCTCTGAGGAACTAATTAAGTGTTTGTACATTAGAATAAACACCTATAAAGACGATGCTTATCTGTTATCACCGAGCACACTACCAAGACAATAACAATATATTAGAAATTCAGGTGAGAAGAACAGTCACAGAGAGAGAATTACTCTACTACAACTGGTGATCAGCTCGGGATCAATCCATACCTATATCTTCACAGAAGAAACAGAAAGATGCATCTATGGAAGAAATGTTTGAGTGAGAAGAAACTTCTAGACGCTTACAAGCAGCGAGACAGCGACGCCGAGAGAGAAAGCCCAAGCTTCGACAGTATCATGTTACCAGAACGAGTCACTCTCCCCCGCCCAGTATTGGCAAGGCCTCCAGCAGTAAGAGGAGAAACAACGCCCCCATGTACGCCACCATCACAGTGCGCCGAAGTGTGACCGGGGCTTTGAGTGAAAACGCCCCTTACCAGAAGCTATATGTTGCTGGATCCACCAAGAACATGGCGATTCATCAATTTTCTGAGAGAGATGGACAAAATTGGTGGGAACATCCCACGCTCAAAAGAAAGAAGAACCCCCTCCTCCATTGCCTGTTGCCATGATGTTCTTCAAGCAGTTTCCCAAAATAGCTAAATACTTGTGATCTGTATCCAGTGAGTAATGGGACCATTATTTAAAAGAAATTGAGGTCGGCAAATTCTGCCATTTTACTTGTAGCGATGCTTTGACTTAGCCACCCTGCATATAAGAGGGGTATGGCTCTAGTAAGTAAGTAAAAGTAGAATTTCTGTACCCATTGCTAACATAGATAATTTGTACTAATAGCTATAAGTAGTAATAAACTATTTTTTTTATAATTTTTAAGAATATAACGAGTAATTGCATTGAAGGGTGTTCAATCTATTTGTATTAATGCCTAAGTTGATTATTAAACAGGCAAATGTACTAATTTTTAATTGAAAAAGATTGAATGTACGTGTAAAATAATTTTTATATTAATTTCTTAAAGCGTAAGAAATATAGTGAGAAAATCCTTACACCTGTTACCAAGGTTCTTTATTTTTTTGCGGGAGTTATGTTTGACGAAAGAGAAGCAGAAATGACTAATCGTTCTTCTAATGTCATTATGAAAAAGAAATTGATATTAAAATATGTGCATAACATATTTTTTTAAAGAATAAGAAAATTTTGCGATATTATTTAGATATGAGTTTTAAGTTTTTTCGTGCTATGCAGGCGAGGAAAAGTAGAGTCAAGAAATTGTTCTGGGGTAGGGAGGGTTTTCATGCCGCCATAACATACTGTTGTTGGGGTTATAAGGGGGTCATATAGCCATTGAGGGAGACGCCTTGAGAGATTGCCAACCAACACACTCCCTAGGAGTGTTGGGGGGGGAACTTTTGTGTCACCTTAACGCGCCCTAGTGGGAGTAGAGGGGGGACCTAGGACTGGGGATGCAGTCATGTGACCACCTGGCCCGACCGAGGCTTCACCCACGCACTCCTTTGGAGTGAAGGGAAGGGGGGGGGGGGAATTACACAGAGAGAAAGGGAGTAAGAGTTTTGAAGTGATGCAGTAAGTGCTTGAGAGAATGGGTATGACTGACTGGGGGTATAATGGGGGGGTTGCTTTCGAGCATGGAATCGCAGGAAAGTCCGTTGGGAAGCATGATGGGGAAGGAGTCTGCGAGGAGTCTTCCCCTGCACCTCCGTGTCTTTATGCAGGCCATATTTTTGTTATTTTAATGGGAGGCGATATTGCTGTTGCAAAATCTATTTGGGGATATTTTTGAGAAAGTGATTCTACACCTGTCCAGACATGGTTGAGATGCAGAGTTTATCTCATTTTTGTTTTGTCCCCTACTCCGCCAACGAGATTATTATTCGATTTTCGAGAATTCCAAGATAGATAATACTTGATAAAGGACGTGAATCTCTGAATGACTCTTTTATCTTTTTGCTGGCTGCAGTATATACATTATATGTCTGAAAGAATATGTTAGATAGAGAAAATAAAACTTTGAAAGTTTTAGCCATGATAATGTTTGTCACAATTATTTCAGCTTGATCATGAAGAAGGGAATGTAAACTTACAAGAAATGACCACCAGCATGTCAAACAGCTGTTTCCTGTATTTGAAAGGGACGAAGTTGATCCAGAAACTGAAGAGACAGGGGATGAACATGCAAGAACTCCCTGCAAAAGCTAGTCATTTGAAGTCCAGAAGACAGATATTGAGCAGTATTTGTGGGTAGGAAAAGGTAAGAGTAAAAAAGAAGTTAGTTAAGTACCTACTCGATTGTAAGTATGAAAAGGAGAAAAATGCATAACTCCCCCCTGTCTCCTGAGGTAATTCTGTTGAATAGTCACTTGAAAAAATTCAAATTTGAGTTAGTAGAATATATATATATTAATTTTTCATGTACAAGTCCATAAGAGATCATGAAACTTAAGCCAAATGCACTCTTTAATGTTGCAAATGAAATATTATTTTTAATTTTATTACTGCATACACAGAGACAAAGTTTTTATATTCTTTTCAGATACCTGCTTTTATATCGTTTATTCTTTATGTTGAACCATCTTTAATATCTTTATCCCTTTGATATATTATAATTAAAAAGATTTTGTAAAACCTATCTAGAGTTAATTATTGTTAATTACTACCATAGTCATGAAATTTATAATTACAATTGAGCTAATTAAGGTAATCGTAATATTGTTGGTAGTAGTAGAGATATTATCACATATGATTGTAGTATTTTGCTTTGATTTCATGAGAGGTATGTTGACTTATAGCGAGTGTGTGCTTCAACTCAACCCTCTGATTGATAAAAAGAGAAAAGATTGTCATAATAGACAAGGATGTGTATACTCATTTCAGTAAAGTTATTTGCAATGCTAAACAGAAAAGAATGGATTTCTGCTTCGATGTTTCTTTATTTGTACACTAAGTTATTTTGTTTTTATTTTTCTTAGACCTTAGAAAATGGTTGCAGTTGCGCTCTGCCCCCTTGTATAGTTGGGCAGGAAGTCAAGTCATAAAAAGAGGGCTCTATAAGCAAAAATTATGCAGTTTTTTTTTGAAGAAAAATAAATTCTCTCTCTCTCTCTCTATCTCTCTCTCTCTCTCTCTCTCTCTCTCTCTCTCTCTCTCTCTCTCTCTCTCTCTCTCTCTCTCTCTCTCTCTCTCTCTCTCTCTCTCTCTCTCATCCTCTTTTACCCTTTACATACAGAACCATGTTATTTCTCTATGTTGACAGAGTATTATGATCATTGATTCTCTTTAGATTTCTTTGCAAAGTTGCTAGATGATAAATGTGCCCAAGTTTTATTTCAGTTGATAAGTTTTTGCATGCTGATATTGCTTAAATACTGATAAGACATAAGTTGAATTGATTATTATATGAGTTTTTCTGCCACATATTACAACTGTTTTAAAAAATTGATAAAGCTCCCACTGACAAATTGAGCAACCAGAAAGTTGATGACTATGCTCCTATATATATATATATATATATATATATATATATATATATATATATATATATATATATATATATATATAATATATATATATATATATATATATATATATATATATATATATATATATATATATATATATATATATATATATATATATATATATATATATATATATATATATATATATATATATATGTATATATGTATATATGTATATATGTATATATGTATATATATATATATATATATATATATATATATATATATATATATATATATATATATATATATATATATATATATATATATATATATATATATATATATATATATATATATATATATATATATATATATATATATATATATATATATATATATATATATATATATATATATATATATATATATATATATATATATATATATATATATATATATATATATATATATATATATATATATATATATATATATATATATATATATATATATATATATATATATATATATATATATATATATATATGTATATATATATATATATATATATATATATATATATATATATATATATATATATATATATATATATATATATATATTATGACTGCAGAAATATGAATAGCCAGAGAGTGTGTTAAAATTAGCATTATTATGAAATATTAGTATAGACCTCTGTTCTTACTTCAAAATGCCAGTCTCAATTGTATATACTCTGCTATTCCTGATTTAATATTTTTTATTTTATTTTTATTATTCTTATTATGACATGATTATTAGTATTGTTAATATTATGATGGCTGTTATTGTTGCTATCACTCCATGGCCTTTCACATTATTATTATTTTAGTAAATGCTATGCAGTAACCAAATGATTTGTATTTTTAATCTTGAATTCATGCTTGATGTTACTGTAGTCACTGCTAATAAAAATATTTCTTTAGTGGCTGTTCTCAGCTTTTCATGACTTTTCTTTTTAATATCTATAGTTTACTAATGTTATGTATCAGTTACTCAGCTAAGTTCTAAGTATCTTGGAATAATAATCTAATGGTGTAGATACATACTTTCCATTACCACCCAATTTCCAGGCAGCCCCGACCTGCAATTTTTAAATTTTATTTTCACAAACCAGTCCCGTTTACCCATGGAAGAGATTGCAAGCACCTGCAGATGCAGGGAGTCGAAGTATACCTTCTGAATGCAGACATATGGCCATTGTTTGTACCCAGAGATTATATGTATTCTTTCTGCATTTGTATTAGCGACATTAGGCTCTAATTTCCGCCCTTAGCATCTACTTCAGGCTATGTTCGTATTTTTCAGCTATTAAAGGGAGATGCGCCTCGTTGAGGAGGGGCGTGAGATGTGGTATAGTATAGGACCACCTCAAAAGTCAAATGAAAGCGGGTGGGAGGAGTTCCAGTTGATGCATCAACACCCTCCCTTTGTTTGGCCAGTCTCCAGAATAAAAAAGAGGACTCGTGATACGTGTTACATGCTGGACCTACCTCAAAGTTGTCAGGCAAAGGTCCCAGAAAATAAGAAGTGATATTGTAAGACCTAGCAATGATGAGCAAGTGAGAGGCTGGGGAAATGAAAATCTCCAAAAATTAAAGATAAAAATGGGAAAGAAAAAACCCCCATACATATAATAACTATAGTGAAAAAAAGAAAGGGTATGGAAAATCCCTTATTAGTTAAATCACAAAGTATTTTCCCCCACATATTCAAACTGATAAAAAAAAAATGGGAAAGAAAATGTCCCCACCGTCCTTGACCACGAGTTCTCGAAGACAAGTTATTGTCATCTTTTTTTTTTTAGTTCTAAGATAATTTTAAGCATCATAACCTCAGAGTCTCCCTTAGATTTAAGTTTATTAGAATAAGTTTCATTGATCAATTGTGCATGTTGAAGTCTATTTTTTTCTCACTATAAAGTGGGCTAAATGTCACAATTTGCAAAAATCATAATAAGTTGTTTTTCTATTTAAATATTATTATTGTTTTAAGTCATGATTCAATCTTTGTGTTAATTGAGTTATCCTATCAGTTTGTCCTTGAATAGTAATTACATATTGTAACTGTGAATATTTTTAACTCTTTTCACACCATTTTAACTCTTTTCACAACATGGCAAATGACTTGTACTTGCATATATCATGTCCAAATGTATTGTGTACTGTTTGATTAATGAAATAGCTTAATCAGCTTTGTTCTTAAATAATTTTGCCAATGCTTACTAGCTATGTATTGCAATTGTGAATACTTGTCTGTTTTTTTTATTTTAATTATAATATTTATTATAAAGAACATATTTTCTTTTGTCAGCTTTTTGCACAGTAATTTTGACATTATTGTAATCTGTTTAGTTGATTGTATGAGATTGTAATAGTTTCATAAGTTAGTTCCTTAGAGAGTTCTGCCCCGTTTTCGTAAAATAATGATAGTTAGAAAATTATAAGGCTCTCATGAAAGTAGCTATGCTTAGTCCAAAATATTGGAGATATTTCTGTTTGGTGGTGGGGGGTGTCGTAAGGCATATCATAGATGCCTATAGTCCCACACAGTATTTCATAGATGCCTTTAATTGCCAGATGGCAGTGACGCACCTGATACCCACCGACCTCCAGGACTGGCAAAGGAGCCCAGTTAGTGAGAGTTCAGCCTTTGCCAGGGGCAGAAGTCACGTCCACAACTTAGAAGTCTCCCCCTTAGGGGCGGGAATTGATAGTGACAGGAACTATAGGAACCGGAGCTCTGAGGAATTAATTGTTTGCACATTAGAATAAACACCTATAAAGAAGATGTTTATCTGTTATCACCGATCATGCTACCAAGACAATGATAATATATTAGAAACTCAGGTGAGAAGAACAGTCGTAGAGAGAGAATTACTCTACTACAGTGTTAGTAGTAGAGTTCCACAGGGTTCACCTTTAGGGACACATTTGTTCCTTGTATATATGCAAAGAGTGTGAAGAAAGTAAGAAACAAGAACAATGATGGATAACTTCAGGAAGATCTAAATAGTCGACAATAATGGTCAGAAAAGTGGCTAATGAAAGTCAATACTTCAGAATATAAGGTAATGAGAATGGGTACAAGTGCAAGAAGGCCCAAGCTTGACTACTCGATGGCAGGAGTAGAACTTCAAGAGACAGAGAATGAGAGAGATCTAGGAATAAACATACTGGCCGATTTGTCTCCAGAAATGCATATAAATGGCATATTAAGGGCAGCATATGCTTTCTTAGCAAATGTAAGGGTAGCCATCAGGCACATGGACAAGGAAATGTTCAGAAATATTTATGTGACCTATGTGAGGCCAAAACTTAAATATGCAGTCCCCATTTGGAATCCGCACTTGAAAAAGCATGTAATTAAGCTGGAAAAAGTTCAAAGACATGCCATGAAACTGGTTCCAGAAATACACAATCTTAGTTATGATGAGAGGCTGAGGAAATTAGATTTACCATCACTCCAAGCTATAAGATTGAGGGGGATATGGTGACAGTTTTTAAATTCCTTCATGGTTTTGATAGAGTGGATAGGGATCGATATTTTGATAAAGCTGGCACTAGAACTAGAGGTCATAGTTTGAAGCTTCATAAGAAAACTTCTTTGCAGGATGAAAGGATGTACTTGTTTAATGTAAGAGTAGTTGATAATTGGAATTCGCTAAGATAGGAAGTAGTAAATGCTAACTCAGTCCTTAGTTTTAAGGACAAGTATGATAAGTATCACTAAGTACAAAATGGAACCGACCAGGAGACAGGAAGTTACGAGCTTGGGGTTCTTTCCCGTAAGCACAATAAGGTAATTACAATTAGGTAATTACATCCGGCCGAATGACCACATTCGCCCAGGTGACCGTGTGGTTGCTCTCAGTTCTGCATTGATGCCCCTGCTGTGTAGTTCGCTCATGCTGGGTTTGTAGTTTGTTCATGTTCTTTCTTTGTAGTTTTCCATTGTTTTGCCTTTACTCTAAGCTAGCCCTCATTATGACTCCTAGGAAAGTGAAGTGTGTTAGTGACAGTGACGTTAAACACCCTAAATGCATAAAAGTGGAAACAAAGACAGAAATAATGACTAAGCATGAAAACGGTGTTCGTGTTTCTGATCTCACGCGCCAGTATAACATAACAAAGTCGATCACCTGTACTATTTTAAAAAATAAAGAGGTCTCTAAGGCAGCTGACGTGGCAAAAGGAGTGACTATGTTAATGAAGAATAGGTCACAGAATATAGCGGAGGTAGAAAAGTTATTGTTGGTTTGGATAATTGAAAAACAGCAGGCTGGAGTTCGTGTTAGTGAGGCTATAATATGCGCTAAGGCTTTACAAGTACACCATGATTTAGTAGCAAACACTCAGAGTTCTAGTGGCGCTAAACTTGACGAGTTTAAAGCAAGTAAAGTCTGGTTTTAAAAATTTTGTTGACGAATTGGGATTCATAGCATTGTTAGGGATGGAGAGGTGGCTAGTTCCGACCAAAAGGCAGCAGATGGGCACGTACAGGACTTCGCCAAATTCATAGAGAGTGAAGATTACGTTACGTTTCGCAGCAAGTTTTTAACTGTGGTGAAACTGAACTCTTTTGGAAGAAAATGTCTAAAAGAACCTATATTACCCAAGAGAAATCACTGCCTGGCAACAAACCAATGAAGGACAAGGTTCTTTTATTGTGTGCTAATGTTAGTGGGGACTGTAAGATTAAGAATCTTTTAGCCTACCACTCTGAAAATCTGCAAGTTTTTGAGTGCAGTAACGTGTTCAAGGCTAGCCTTCCAGTAATGTGGAGGTCGAATCCAAAGGCTTGGGTCACGCAGATTTTATTTATGGAGTGGTTAATTGAAGTGTTTGCACCAAATGTGAAGATATATCTTGAGGAAAGAGATTTGCCCCTTAAGTGTCTCCTCATTACAAACACGAACTCACCACCGAAGAACTAATGGAGTTGCAAAGTGACAAGTGAAGACTCTCCATGAAGAGCAGTCATTAGAGAAGGGGCATGGAGGATAAAAATTGCCAGTGAAAAATTTAAAGACAATTTAGAAAGTGGAGTGAGGTGAAGGCTTTTATTGAGAATCATCACCCGGACAAAACTGTAAACAACTAGCAATGAACATTTTAAATGACAATGTGATATCTCATTTTAGACAAATTTATCAAGCAACAAAAAAAAAAAAAAAAAAAAAAAATTTTTCTGAATCGTTTTCTTGTGTCAATAGTCAGAGAACCACCTTCCAAGAGAAAACATAGAGAGAAAATACCAGAAATACAGCATGTATCTGAAAGGGACGATTCTCTGTTTTACTAATTTCTGGCAACTTTAACGTGTGCTGGTGCCAGGTGTAAAAGGAAAGGGCTCTATCTAAACTATAAACAGCAAAAAATTGCCCTTTTATGTAGGTATTCATAATAAAATAATGTCAAAAATGACGATGTTTTTATATCCTTTCGTTGTGTTGCATTTTACATCGTTGACTTAGATAATTAGCGTTTCTGTATGAAAACTTCATCACTAAGGATGGAAGCAAGTGTTGAAAGAAAGGTATGAGGTGTTGTGGAGAACTCATCTGATACTGACGCCCTTTTAAGTGTACACCCTGGGTTGGGAGGGGGGGAGGGAGTGAAGAGGACGATTTTCTGTTTTTCTCATTTCTGGCAACTTTACTGTGTGCTCGTGCCAGATGTAAAAGGAAAGGGCTCTATCTAAACTACAAGCAGAAAAAAATTGCCCTTTTATGTAAGTATTCGTATTAAAAAAATGTCATAAATGACGATGCTTTGATATCCTTTCGTTGTGTTGATATTTTACATCAATTTGACTTAGATAATCCGCATTTCTATGCGATAACTTCGTCACTAGGGATGGAAACGAGTGTTGGAGAGTGGTACGAAGTGTTGTGGTGAGCTCATCTGATTCAGTCGCCCTTTAAGTGAAACACATCTATACACATTATCATTGTTTCTTATGGGAAATGACTCCTTACATTACGCAATTTTTACATTACACGTCACTTCTGAGAACCTATTTTCGCGTTATTCCAAGAAATATATATATATATATATATATATATATATATATATATATATATATATATATATATATATATATATATATATATATATATATATATATAGTCACCGTGGGTCAAGCGGTAGCATCCACGACTTTGAGGCATCAGGTCGAGGGTT
>JAXCGZ010007607.1:45000-80000 GCA_037179515.1 Halocaridina rubra
ACATCTCCATTAGAGTGTGGCCACGTGACAAATGTGGATTATGCCTTTACTACTACTATCTCAGACTATTATGAAGTACTGTCTTGACATTTGTGTGGGATCCTCTATCATTCTTTAAGCATAGGATTAATTACAAGTCTATGTCATGGTGATTACATGTGTTTAATGATTTATTGCACAGGGTATGTTCACTAACAATTATGGAACCCTAACCCTTGATGCACTACTCATTTTGTGTCCAATAACACACCATCTCACTTTATTTGGTCAATTATAAAAAAAAATAAAAATACATTTAAAAATCAGCTTATAAAGCTTGAATAAAATATGAACACACATCCAATACTTAAAATTCTTAGACTTTTTACTACGAGAGAAAACTACAAATGTCGCACATGTACTAAAAATTAATATAAAGAAAATGTCACACATGTACTAAAAATTAACAAACAAAAAAAACTAATGGAGTAATAAAATTAATTTTATATTGAATGAGTATGCACCATGGGAGATTGTACCAAAACGATATTTACAAAAAAATTTCATTATACAGTATATATATGTACAGTGCAGATTCTATTACGCATAGAGGGAGCTTTAGATATACAGAATATCCAAAATGAAGTTTTTCCATTAAAAATTCAATTAATTAATAATGTTAAGGATTTATTCTCCGTCGTTCTTTGCCTGATGTTATCCTAAGCAATAATACTTCTTACACAATAGTAATTTTCTTAATACTCTTTTTACCTATTTTTATGTATGGTATCACTTTAGAGTACAACAAATAGAGAAATGTACTTATTCCAAAATATATACAAGGATATATATCATTTAGTATAAGTCATCAAGACACCAATTGTCTCATTTTTTCTGGGGGGGGGCTTTATCAGATTAGTTCTCCCTTGTGAGTAATAACAACACATGCATGTCATTAGATATTCTACAAAAGCTTAGCTTAAATAAACAGAATATAAAGTAGAATTTATACTTCTATCTTAAAATTCAGTTTGCATTAAGATGCCTTAACCAGTGCAAATCACAATGCAGACTACAAAGTCTGACCAAAATGGTAGTTTAACAACTATTCAAGGAACAACTATTACAGCTCAATCAACAACATTGCTAAGAATGCTAAAAATCGTTGAAATAAAAAGAAAAAAGTGAACCTTAAAACACTGCACAATCCTCTCTTACTTTGATAGAAATTGCTAGAATCCTCTCCATTTTCCGGTTTTTTTTCCTGCAATGAGATCCTTTAAGACACATAATCTTTCCAATATATTAGGTTCTTATAAAAACTCATGACTAGACAGCTATTTGCAAATAACTGGGCAGCATCATAGTAAAGGTGAAATAGAATTTAGTATTGATTTTTCTCTACGTGATAGCTTTCTTCATATACTATACCAAATATCAACAATATAAAAATACTTGCATCTGGTCGATGGTGAGAAGATTGCACCTTCATACCTTTTAACCATTTTAACTCTTGTAGCAACTATTATTATTTAGCAAATTTACTTTATTACAGGCATCATATCTGTGTAGCAAATTCCGTTTTTGTGCTACTATTACTCCAATATCTGACTTGCGTAAATGAATTAAGTCTGTCACATCGGATTAAAATTTCAAAATATACTTCACAATACGACAATTTGTACAGCAACAAACCAGTGTGGTCAAACAATTTAACTTAAAAATCGCATTACATCCTCCTATAATAACATATATAAGCAATGCAGTTGCAAGCATAACTTTGAATAAAAGGTGCAGCATATTTTCTCAAGAAATATGAGCCAGCACTAATTGGCTACTCTGAGATTAAGGCTCATTTTATAACACTACAATATATAGTATTACTCTGATGATTATTTGCTCCGTCCTGGGCACACCGTATTTAAAACCAATTTAGAACCTAAAAGTAGATATATTCTACTTTTGCCAATAAAAACTACTTTTCATCTTAAGTAACTGCAGTATGTCCCAAGTTTTGCATATAAAATAAAAATACTGCACTAACACATAAAACTTAGATTAAAAACTTATTCTTTCCATTGAAAACATTGCGATCTATTTTCAGAGAAGAATTTTAGCTTTTATAATGACTGACTCAAACTGTGGGGTTTTGCAAAGGGTTTTCCGTAATATGTATATCCTTAGCACTTCCTGTTGAGCTATTCATAGAAGATTGAGAAGTCTGTCGGCGCCCAAGGTTACGATTGTGTACCGCTGCAAAAAGAAAAGACGGGTAAAACATTTATTTACAGAACCACTATAAGATGATAAAGTAAGATTTAACACTCATTTCAAGATTCAACTCTGGATTTCTTCAATAAAGACTAAATGTGGTTTTGAAATTTCAAATGCTGATATGCGATCAGTCTGCTTATATTATTAGCTCATTCAACTGCATAATTAAGAATAGACAAAAAAGTTACCACATTTTATTTTTTAACACATCCTTAAAAATCATATAAAAATTCATGCATAGTTACTCATGCACATTTAGACAAATAAAATATGTACATAATTCATGCTCTAAATATGTGAGTTGTGAGAAAATGCATTACAAATACATAAGCATATATATATATATATATATATATATATATATATATATATATATATATATAATATATATATATATATATATATATATATATATATATATATATATATATATATATATATATATATATATATATATATATATATATATATAATATATATATATATATATATATATATATATATATATATATATATATATATATATATAAAACGTTATGATTCCAATAAAATTTTCCAACTTATTGCATAGTCTCAACAATAATGAAAAAGCTATTGTAAGCACTTTGGAAAAGTTATACAAGAAAATTGCCAATGCAAAAACAGCGGTCATATTCAACTAACTATATATATATATATATATATATATATATATATATATATATATATATATATATATATATATATATATATATATATATATATATATATATATATATATATATATATATATATATATATATATATATATATATATATATATATATATATATATATATATATAGTGTTACCTCCCTTATTGCGGTAGTTCGGTTCTGGGACCCGGCACGAACCAGGAAATCCGCGGAGTAGGATCAGCCTATATGTACATAGATATTTTAATGTATTTTTACGTTTACACTGTATAAGACCTCCCTGTCCTTTTAAAAAAACACCCTTTACATTATAAATAACAGGAAGCAATGTAATTTTTTATGAAAGTGATAGGAAAACTTAACGTGAATGAGGTGATGATGACTTGACATACATAGGTACAGTATTTTACAATAATTTTTACGTTTACGTAAAATAGCGGCCGATATCCACAAACTTTTTTCCTTCTTTCAACATATCTAAGAGCTTCAGTTTTTCTACAATGGTTAACATTTTCCTTTGCCGCTTAGGCTCACTACAAGAAGCCTTAGAAGATGAAGGATGCTTGGGAGGCATTGCAAGGGTTAAAATATGCGAGTAAAAAAATCACAAGCAAAACATATTAATAATAATAAGCACAACATGAATGGCGCACACGAGTGAGGCGAGACAATGGAAGATGGTGGAAGCCTTCGTCCGAAACGCTGATAGCGGTATCGTATTTTACATGTTGCAATACTGTTAGTATTTATGTTTTTTACTATATTTTACTGTTATATTATTCTTAGGCTAATAAATACGTTTTTTTATCAATAAAAACATGAAACTACTGGAAATATAAATATATATGCTAGCTCACGTAGCTGCGACCCCAATACATTGTACACTATCGAACACTATTTCGCATGATGCAATACTGTGAGTTATACTGTACGTACGTATATCATTCAGCTATTAGTACAATGTATATTAATTTAAAATTCATTTACTTATTTGATGATTGTACAAAATCTATTGTATTTATTCATTGTAATTTGGACCAAATATTTCTTTTGTAAAGATTATACTGTACTTTTCAAAAGAGGTGGTCAATAAACGTATCTATCTATCAATCTATCTAAATTTATGATTTTTACTATTGTTTACTGCCTTATTATTCGTAGGCTGGGAAATAATTTTTCTTATCAATTAGATATGACATATGTTTTTTTCAATAAAAAAAAATGAAAATACTGAGAATTTGTTTTTTTTAATATTTTAATATTTTTGCATATACCCATGAAATAAAATAATAATTTATAAAAAAAAAAAAAACGCGATACAGTGAGAACGCGAACCAAGAAACGCGAATAACCGGGGGAACACTGTATATATATATATATATATATATATATATATATATATATATATATATATATATATATATATATATATATATATATATATATATATATATATGAATCATATCTGCCTCCAGGCCGGGACTAGAACCTAAAGCACATAATATACATTACTATTATTATTATTATTAATATTATATATATATATATATATATATATATATATATATATATATATATATATATATATATATATATATATATATATATATATATATATATATATATATATATATATATATATATCTTCACATAAAGTCGATTTGAGGTACCACATTTTGATCTTACGAAAAAGTCCAATAAATAATTATTAATAAATTCATTTTGGACCAACCCGACTGGTGCGGCAAATTCAAACCGCGCGCCATAAGTTTGTGAGAGCGCCGGCGGAATACACAGCTAGTAGCATTGCTCTATTCATATATATCAAGTAAATGGCTTTATTTATATTTTTTATATACAGTATATGGTTATACTGAAGGATTATACTGAATTAAAAAAAATATAGCTGTAAATACGATTTTATTCGAAATACACACGAATACACAGCTAGCAGCACTAGTGCATTAATATTTATCAAGCTATATTATAACCGTATCAAACACAGCTGTTCTCTATTCGTATTTATCAAGTTAATGGCTTTATTTATATATTTTTGTACAAACAGCATTTGTTTATATTAAAAAATTATATTGAATTTAAAAAAATACTAAACACATAGCTATAGATACGATTTCATTTACACTCTAATGCACAGGTGTCTTCACATTTATTAAGTTAATGGCTTTCTTTATTTTGTATATACAGTTGATTATATTAAAAAATTATATTGAATTTAAAAAGAAAAAATACGAAACATATAGCTGTAAATACGATTGCCAGGAGGATCCACAATTGGATTAGCTTTAGACCTCAGGTCAGGTGGATTGTCATTTGGCATAATCTTCTTAATGAGGTCTTAAAAGCAATCTTAAAAGAACTCATTAAGAAGATTATGCCAAATGACCATCCACCTGACCCGAGATCTGAAGCTAATCCCATTGTGGCTCCTTCTGGCAATCGTTTAAACCTCATTAAGAAGATTATGCCAAACGACCGTCTACTTGACCTGAGGTCTGAAGCTAATATTGAAGGATTATATTTGAATTTAAAAAGAAAAATACCAAAAACATTGCTGTAAATAAGATTTTATTTGAAATACACACGAATACAAACGTAGCTATTATAATATGTGGAGCCATTACAAAGGCTCCATATATTAACAACAGTATCAAACACAGATGTTCTGTATTCGAATTTATCAAGTTAATGGCTTTATTTATTGTTTTATATACAGTATACGTTTATACTGAAAAATTATACTGTACTGTACAGTACATTTATATAATTGTGTACATATTATTCAGTAATGTTAATTTTAAAATTTAGTATTAAGGTTAGTTTAAGTATTTTTCTATGTGCTTTGTATTTTTTCAGACTGATGTGTTGTTTTATTATACTGTACAGTACAAGTATACTATACTGTACAGTACCTGTATATAACATTGTACATATTATTCAGTAAAGTTAATTTTAAAGTTTAGTATTGAGATTAGTTTAAGTATTTTTCTATGTGCTTTGTATTTTTTCAGACTGATGTGTGGTTTTATTATACAGTACAGTACAAGTATACTATACTGTACAGTACCTGTATATAACATTGTACATATTATTCAGTAATGTTAATTTTAAAGTTTAGTATTAAGATTAGTTTAAGTATTTTTCTAAGAATACTGTATTTTTTTCAGACTGTATGTGTATACTGTACTGTACAGTACCTGTATATAGCAGTGTACATATTATTCAGTAATGTTAATTTTAAAGTTTAGTATTAAGATTAGTTTAAGTATTTTTCTATGCACTTTACACTACAGATATTTTTATGTATATAAGTGTTTTTATTATACTGTACAGTACATGTACACTGTACAGTACCTGTATATTGTGTTAATTTTAAAGTTTAGGAATAGATTTAAGATTAGTTTTAGTGTTTTTCAATAACCATTAGGAACACAAGTTTTTTTTTATGTCTTAGCCGATTTATTTTTTACATAGGTTGGGGGACCCAGATTCGAATCTAAGTGAATTCCGACTTACATCGATTTTCGACTTAAATCAGCTGTCAAGATCAGAACCCTGACATTATCTGAAGACTCCATGTATATACATACAGTGTGTTAATAAAGGCTCTTTACAATTTAAAAAATATATTACAAAAGCAAATGAACAGACAAATATGTGTAAATTTTTACAAAATGAGGAGTAGATATTGAAGTTTTTTTGCCTCAGTTAATGCACCTCTATATGGGCACCATTAGTTGCACGAAGCAAATCAAGACGGTACTCAATTTATTGGCATGTTTGCTGTAACATAGCCTCATCAATGGTGGCAGTGGCATCAGTGATCTTTTCCCTGAGATCATTGATGTCCCGTATCTCTGTTCGATACACGATATCTTTAACATAACCCCATAGAAAGAAACCCAGGGGAGTGATATCTGCTGAACGAGGTGGCCAGGAAATTGGGCCATCCCTTACAATCCACTGGTCTGGAAATGTTTGATTTAGGAAACCACGAACATACAGTCCCCAATGTGGTGGTGCACCATCTTGCTGGAAAATGATGGTTGGTTGAAGGTCATCTAGTTGTGGTGCCATATATTCAGTCGAAAGGTCAAGGTAAACATCTTCAGTAATTGATGTCTCGAAGAAAAATGGACCAATGATTTCATTGCACATGATCCCACACCACACATTCACCTTTAGACTATGTCGGAGAAGTTCCCTAGTCACATGGGGATGTTCTGATCACCAGATTCTCACATTATGTGTGTTCAGTTTCCCTGAAACATGAAAGGTTGCCTGATCACTAAAACAAACTCGGTTGAGGACGTTTCATCCTCCGAAATTCGTTCCAGCATGTTAACTGCAAACTCTATTCGTCTTGCTTTATCATTTGGCTCGAGTGCCTGTATGACTTGCACTTTGTAAGCATATAAGCATAAGTTCTTGTGTAAGGCTTTGTGCATGGTTGAAAGTGGTAGCTGTAAGTATCTGGCAGCAGTACGGATGGACGGTGTAGGAGAATGATCAATGGCTTGTCTTATACAATCGATGTTTTCCTCAGATGTTCTTGATCATCCACTCTTCCCATTATCCAACATGGTCCCTGTCTCCATAAATTTCTTGTGCCATGCACGAATTGATGGACGTGACTGTGGCTCTTTTCCATACTTAGTTCTGTAGATTCGCTGAGTCTGCTTACCCGATTTTGTTTCGATAATCCATGACAAACTTTGTGCCTTTTCTTGAGGAGCAGCCATTTTTTAGGGGTTCATTTAACAGTACCTCTTTCATCAACAGGGTACCTAATGCAATGTGATTGAAAACTTTGCTAACTGTTGAGTACATAGAACAAATCTGATTAAGAAATCTCATCAATGGCTTTTGTAATATATTTTTTAAATTGTGAAGAGACTTTATGGACACCCTGTACGCATATATACATACACTCTCCAGCTACTGAACGAGTCCTGTTCCAGAAGTTTGTTAGTGAGTATAATTGTTCATAAGTTGTGTTTAAGTAAAAAAAAAAAAAAGTAATGTACAGTACATACATATGCAGTATTGAACAGTATTCAGTCTTAAGACACTTAACTTCTATATAAAACCTTTAGTATACAGCATTAAATAATTTTAATATGTTCATAAGATGATATATTGTATGTACAGTATTGTATATGTGTTAGTTAATTATTACACAAGGTTCCAGGACCCTTTGTTTCAGATATCCCTGCTGAGGAGAATGCTAGAGAGATTCTTCTCCCAAAGAGTTAATACCTCCTCTCCAGAAGTCTTCAACAATGGAGTATCTTTTGCCTTGGAATACGAGCTGAAGACACACTATCAGAAAAGTGTCTTCAGCAAAGATTGCTTTGTAATTGGCATGCCACACTGATGCTTCACCAACATATGAAATATCCAGAGATTTCTTCACTACCATTTAATATTTATCAAACCCTGGAAAACCACTAAGGCATAGCAAGTACAGAACATTCTTTGATGAAGATACTTTTCTAGAAAACGGTGTTTGGACCTCTCTGGAAGTAGAACTTCCTGGTCTTCATCTTAGGAAGAAGAATCTCTCAATCATACTTCAACGGGTATATCTGGAACAATGGGTCCAGGAAGCTTGTGTAATTATTTCAGTCCTCTCTGAGGCTTCTTAACTAATATAAACAACATAATTTATGCAATCTCAATGGATTTTAATACAGCAATAATAATGTAATAATACAGTAAAGTAGAGTAATACATACACAATACACGAGTATATAATGGGTAGGTTTTTGTTCGTATCTGTGAATGTTTGCAACATTCACAGATACTGTACACATGACAGTGTCTGTGTGCAGCTTCTGTACACATAACAGTATCTATGTACAGCTTCTGTACACATGATATATAGGTGGTGGTGTATTTTTACTGTTTGAAAGCTAAATATTGTTGAGTTTTTTATTTTCAGAAAGTAATAATGCAGACGATGAATACCAAATCTTAGTTTCCAACAGTTATAATGTAAGAGATATAAAAATCTGTCTTGAAAATGACTTCCCTGATCCACGGTTTACGAACGTACCAAGCACATGTAGACAAGTGGTAATCATGATATAGCTTTGAATTTACAGACAACAATATTAATTTTCCCTAGACACTGTTTATAGTTATTACTGCTACTGCTACTGGAAATAAAAATATCAGTGCATATATTTGCAATTATCACTCCGATAACTGCTGTACTGTCAAACAAAATCAGAGATAAGATTTTTTCATACTGTTGTCCTGTATACCTTTAAATTTATTATTCTCTATGCATAACCAGCAACACATTCACAAATCACAATCTTAAAAATTTTCTAAAATTAATTACAATAATCTACTAATCATGCAATATTCATATAATAACACGTCATTTACTTTTGCAATATATTATAAAATATAAAAATCTTAAATGCATTATAATGAAAAAGACTTTCTTTTACTTTTAGCAGTGAATAATGCAACAAAAGTTCAAATTAATCAAAGAAATCATGCAAGCTTTGTGGGAAATTACAAATATTATCAAAATATATTTAAAATATTGTCAAAAATTAATATTTCTCTGCATTTACATCAAACATCAAATTTAATGGTGCTACTTCCACTTGTTATCTACAAGGAAAAACTATCTACTAGGTTAGGTTAGCTTAGGTTAGGTTAGTTTAGTTTAGAATAGGTTAAGTTAGGTTAGGAAGTAGATTCATGACACGTATATAACAAGTGGAAGTGGCACCAATTTAATACTCTAATTAGCTCTACAGATGAAATATACAAAGTTGTTTATTAAACGACAACAAAATTGCACAGCAGGTATACAAGCATTATTCTGTGACACTACTTTTACATCAAATTTGTATATGGACACCTGTGTTTGATGTAAGGACAGCCAAAATGCAATCAATATGCAACATTCAATATAAAATTCCTACAGAAATTCTCATACTGCTTTGTAAATATTATGAGATGTGATGAATATGAGTAAAATAACTCACCCTCACTGCTTAATCTAGGGACACAAAGCTTTTCCTCTCTCAAAGATACAAAGCTAAGCAAATATTCTGAGTACTGTACACGGATTCTTTAATAGTAAAAGATTAGTTTTAAAGTGTCGTTTTCTTAACTTCACAATATAGTATAGGCATAGTCTCATGCAATTTTTCAAGTGATAAGAAAACTTTTTTCTTTTTAAATAATATTGACTGCTTTGAGTGAACCAAAACTTAAAAGAAAACGCTCTAATGGTATATTTACAGCGTTGTTTCAGTACTGCTTCCCTAAATGTTTGTCTTCATTTAAGACACACTGACGATATAACACTTAATAATGTAAGAATTTAAAAAACAGAAAAGCAAACACGTTGCATCTGAGAAGTTATCTATGACTACATATAAATATGTTAAAGGATTTAGCTTACGAACTAAATGCATTAAAGGGATATATATGTAATCATCACAACTGCACCTAGTCTTGGTTTATACTATCCACCTTGCAAACAAGACTAAACAGTGATAATATATCTCCATATAAGGAGATATATACATTCGTTTAACTGCATAGCTTAACTAAACTAATTAATCAGAAGATTTTGCTCTAAAGGTGGTAGTTGTATTAATTTATTAAAATGTTTACTTTCAAAGAAAAACATATGGAGCACATACTGTAACAGTGCTTTTAGCAGCACTATATATTCTCCAAAACGGAAAAGAAGTGCCTGACTTTTTATGTCCTCAAAGTTAAGTCTGCTTATTTTATATCATGGAAAATGTACGCCAAGTTAACTATTTTTTAACATATCATATCCTGCTGAAGTAGCAGGGTGGCAACAACTGAACAAAATGGAGAGACTATAAGGCTTCATCATACACTGCCTCTCCTCAGACCATCTATCAGCTGATACATGGCAAAAAATATATTAAAAAATCGTGGAAGATGGGAATGCCCACCCTCTTCTCCCTTTATTCCATACAAAACACAGGGAATACAATTGAAATATTCTTTTGGTGCTACTTAAGCATGCAGTCTACCTCACTATCAGAACTCCTATACCCAAACCTAAACTGGTTAAGTTAGATTAGCTTACGTTTCAAAGAACTACAAAACATTAGGTAGATCGCATGCTAAAGGAGCACCAGTATATCTCTCCTATAGTTATCAATGTCAACAGATATCTAACTCTATTGGCACCATACACATTTTACCAACAAAAACTAATTACATATGATGATAAGATACTGTCTCTTCTCCCTCCATAAAAGTAGGGGAAATGTGTAATTATCATAAAAGAACAAAGTGCTTTTTAAATGTCATGGAAAAAATTAAATGACAAAGCAATCTAAAACTTGTTTTAGTATAAAACTGCTCAGCCCAGTTTTTTGCCATGCACTCTCCAAATTCAAAGCTATAAAGTAAGAAAGATGAATATAACCACATTAATATTTAACAAATATTAATATTCTCCTACACATATACCTAAAGCAAAAGGATTAATATTGGTCATATATCATGTATTACTTAATGGCGAAATTCTTCTATTCAGTAATCATATACCAATACCAAGAAACATGGTTTCTGATGATATAACCCAAAATACAAAAATCTATTAGCATGATATAGTACTGTAACGTTTACATGATGCCCATAATAAATTCACGACAAGGATTTACTATGTACAGTATAAAGCGTAATCATTCAGCAACTGAGTATTTGAATATTTGTAAGTACAGCATAAATTAAAAATCCCAGTAAAATTTTTCTTGATTACAATGGGTAATATTTTAATAAAATCTTTAAATAGTTTCAAAACTAATAATGTTAGTATTTCTAAAAGTCCACAACACCTCTACAACAACTCGTGGGTAAGATGTTATAAAAAGATACATTAACCATTCAATTACAGTACATTATCTATTACTCGTTGGTAATAACACTGGATATTTAAAAAGGTGAAGTCTGCTCATAAAAGTAAAAAGGCCGTAACAACAGGGCTCAGACAAAAATGGCAGTATTTTCAAAAGATATTGCAATATATATAACTTCAAAACATAAAACAATATCAAAGCAGATTTTTCAGTCATAAGTTCTATCTTCCTAAAATGTACCTGACATGAAAACTATTTAAAATGTGTTTGTTAATTAATCTAAGACTGCAACAAATCTGAATATTCAATGATTTGTGCTGACTGTTACCAACAGACTAAGGTATATGGTTACGAAAAGTCAAATAAATCTTTATAGCATAAAAAGAAATTCCTTCAATTCTATACCGACAAAAGAAATCTTGGAAAGTCGGAATATGGAAATGACTACAAACTACACTGTTTAAGCTTTCTTGACATAATGAACATTATTCGCTACATAAAGCATTTTCTAGTATCTCCATCCACAGAATATATCTGCAAGACACATTATTTTAATACTATGACCACAAAAGTCGGGCAGAGAAGCTATCATATATTTACTGAAAACAGTAAGATATTATGCCATACATAACCCCCGCAGGTACTTCGTAAGATAAAAAGTCAGGATTATGCAAGCACTTACTCAAAAATGCATCAAGAGGTGAGTACAGTCATGCAATATTAATCTTTAGTGGT
This sequence comes from Halocaridina rubra, assembly GCA_037179515.1. Lineage (NCBI taxonomy): Eukaryota > Metazoa > Arthropoda > Malacostraca > Decapoda > Atyidae > Halocaridina > Halocaridina rubra. The sequence continues at coordinate 57,557 of JAXCGZ010007607.1, forward strand.
ATTAGTACTTTTCTTAAAATAATGATGTGCAGTCTAACTCACTATACAACTGATGAGCAAGTATGGCTAAGATTGCAATATCTACAATAATGGAACATATAAAATGCTTCCTATGATGATGAATGGATGATGTGCTTTTGCATGAACTAAATCAACATTAAAAATAAAACAAATGAACTTTTTAATGAGGGGAAGGGAGGAAGCAGCATAGGAGACGGAAAGAATAAACCAAGGCTTTTCACTCAAAGAAATATCACTCCTCCCATGCTGAAGAGTTGTGTTTCAACAGGGTTGCCAAGGAATACCAGAATATTATTAGAAACTTTCATGAATATGATAAAACTATTATCCTGAAAGTATTATGATTTAAAAATACGCTGATGATGATCATAAAACAAACATTTATTACATGAAGCCTCCAAAAACCTGAGGGCTTATGCTAAGCTACAGATTTCTAACCCCAAAAATGAGGTCTACAGCCAAAATAAAGGCAATAAGAATTACCTCAACACTGGCAACCCTGTACAGTGCAGGAAATAAAATAAAACCTAACAGCAAATGCTAAAAATAAACATCAATGGCACTTAATGGGGAAAGGGTGGGGTGGGAGGGAACCATGTACTAAACGGCTATGTAGTTATGTCTTGTTTTATGAGGCAGCATGACAAAGTTCGGTTAGTTTTAAATGCTGCTTCAAAGAAACTGAAACTTACACAAAGCTTGTTTTGGATGATGGGTGATGCGTTCAACACGATTTACCTTCTCCAATCGACACAGCTGAAGATCGGCGGGACCCACTCACCGCTTAGGGTCGGGGGGGAAAACATTTTTATTTACCAATATAAGATTGCTTTATTTCAAAATAACACACCTGTATCATTTTTATACTTCTGAGTGGCATAGAAGAGGGTATCAATTTAGTGTATCGTCCAATACATGAGCCCAATGTATGCTAAAGGGTATTAGATTGTCTTAGAGAGGACAGAAAATACTCTGACCATCATTACACTATTAATGTATATGCCCATGTTCACTGTCTTTATAAGAGGAATCAGGTATTTACTGTAAAGATTTTGGGGGCCAATTATTGAAAGGAGTTGCAGTGCCTATTAGCCAATCCATCTACAAATATGTATAAAAAGATACTAAATATTGCCATATTCATTTACATTATGTATATGAAGATACTAATAATTAACTCTTCTACTATCAAGCATTGTTAGTAATCCATTTTTATTCCTGAAAGTACTGAGAAAAAGTGACAAAGCAATTACCACCTGCATCAAAGAAATTTTTACTGCATACATACAGCAAATAATCACATTTTGATTAAAGAGATACGGAAAAAGATCGAAGAGATAAAAGTAATTATCACAAGCAAAAGAGCCTATATATGAAATCAATATTGCATAAACTTATTATACAAATGGTGCTAATAGGATATACAAAACAGCCGTAATTAAAAAATTTCTAGAGTAAAATTAGAGTTATATATAAAATATTTTGCAGCATAATACAAAAATTACGTCAGTGATGCTAAAAACAGCTTTAAATATACAGGGGGTCCTCGACCTACGTCACAATTCTGTTCTTCAAGAGGCATCGTAACCCGATATTCCGCGCATGTCGGAACACACCTAAATAAGCACCTACGTCGCCAACCTATGTTAACACAGTACTAAAGTTCATGATCTAAGACATAAAAAAAACATTTCTATGACATATGAAAACATAATTAGAACTAAAAGAGAGAACAATATCTTATATATATAAAAGATATTCCTTACCTTTACTCCTGTGGTTGGCTTGCAAGCGAGGGAGAGACAGGCGTATTGGGAGGAGGAAGCTGGAGAGGCAGGTGTTGGAGATACTGGGGCAGGTGAGTGTGGAGAGGCAGGAAAACCTGCAGCAGACACTGGAGATACTGGGGCAGGTGAGTCTGGAGAGGAAGCTGTGGTAGAAGGTAAAGGATCTGTTGCTGAGAGCTCTACCTTCTTGATGAAACGTTCCAGGCGAGTCTGGAATGATGCCCTCTTTTTCTCTTCCCAAATTTCCTTGTAACACCACAGGCAATCTATGATCCCTCTGGCACCCTTAGTGTACCTGGCAGTGCTGGGGTCCTCAGCCTCAAACTTTGCCAACCCTTCCTCTATCAGGGCAAAATCTTTTTTCAAGTCCTTGGTTGTAAATTTCTTGGGCTCTGGGGTAGGCATTTTTTCCTCCTCTTCAATCATCTGTTTCTCCAGTTGAATGAGGTCCTCAGCAGATAACTCCTCTCCATGAGATTCTGGCAGTTTTGTTACTTCATCAGCCCCCACCTCCAACTTAAGTTCCTTACTCAAGGCAACAACACTATTGGTGACAGCTTCAACTGTCTCCTCAAAGTCATGGAAGTCATTCACAAACTGGGGACACAGTTTCTTCTATTACCACTAATGTTCGTCTGCTTAACTTCCTCCCAAGAATCAGCAATGTTCTTGACACCTTGAGGCATGTTGTAAGACTTCCAAAATTCCTTGAGAGACAAGTTCTTGTCCTTCTCAGTTGCCCTGAGAGCCATAACAATGTCCTTCGGAGGTAGTAGGCCTTGAAAGAGGCAGTGACACCCTGATCCATTGACTGTAACAGGGCAGCGATATTAATTGGAAGGTAAACACACTGACATTAGGATGAAAGTCGTCCAAATGGGCAGGGCGGCCAAGGGCATTGTCCAGCACTAGCAAAACCTTAAAGGGCAGACCCTTGGATGCACAGTACCTCTCCACTTCTGGCACAAAATGGTTCCTGAGCCAGTCCTCAATAATCTGAAAGGTTACCTAAGCCTTCTTGTTCAGTTTCCAGATAACAGGCACTTGTCCCTTTCAAAATGGTGTACTTAGATTTTCTGACAAGTATACCAACAAGAGCTTCACCCTGAAGTTGCTACCAGCATTAGCCCCCAAAAGCAACGTCAGTCTCTCCTTGCTGACTTTATGACCTGGCGCTGTCTTCTCCTTCTTGGCAATGTACATACAACTAAATATACACTTCCAGAACAAGCCTAACTCATCCACATTAAACACTTGTTCAGCACGGTAGCCCTCTTCCCCAATTATCTAAGTCAAAGCACTAGGAATATCACTTGCTGTTTTCTCATCACCACTAGCAGCTTCACCTTGCACCTTAAGGCTATGCAACTTAGCATGAGCCTTAAACTGCATAAGCCAACCCTTCTTCTTCATCTACATCTTTTCCCACTTTTATGTGGGGTCGATGTTTCTGGCCAGTTTTCTCCATTTGTTTATGTCCCATACCTCATCACCCAACAAACCTTTAGACCTCAGGACGTCATTGATGCAATTCATCCACCTACGCTTTGGTCTCTCTCTCCTTCTCCTACCCTGTATATCCATTTCCATCACCCTCCTCCCAACATACTGCTCATCCCTCCTAACGACATGACCATACCATCTTAGTCTACTTTCTTGTATCTTATCTGATATTTCTCTAACTTCTGAGGTACCTCTAATTACCTCGTTTCTGATCTTATCGCTTCTTGTCACTCAACACATCCATCTCAGCATCCTCATCTCTGCCACATTCAGTTTTTTCTCTTGTGTCTTCTTTACTGCCCATGTCTCTGCTCCATACATCATCGCAGGTCTCACAACTGTCTTATGTAATTTACTCCTCAACTTAATCCCTATTCTCCTGTCGTACAGCACCACAGACAGTTTCTTCCATCCCGCTTGTATTCTGTGGGTTATTTCTGACTCTAGGTCACCATCCTCTGCTACTATTGATCCCAAATACTTGAACTTTTCAACTCTTTTCAACACCTTCCCCTGCAAACTGACCTCCCCATCCTCATCATCTCTCAACCTCAAGTACTCTGTCTTCTTCCTTCTGATTTTCAGTCCTCTATCCTCCATCACTCTTCTCCACTCCTCAAGCTTCACCTCCACTACCTCTCATCTGTTGCTACACAGTACAATGTCATCTGCAAAGAGCATACACCATGGAGACTGATCTCTAATACCCTGGGTTACTACACCCAAGACCAGATCAAACAGATATGGACTCAAAGCAGACCCTTGATGCAGACCAACATTTACTGAAAGACTTTTCGTCAACTCTTCACTTCCACTCCCTTCTCCCTTTTCATGGCTTTAAACAATCTTTTAGCTTTTTCCTGAATCAACACAAGGGCCACTGGTATATGTCGTTGATACTGGTCATCAAGCCAAAACAATAAAAACCTTTCCATTTCAATCATTACGTCATTACACTGCTTAGTAATCACAGTGGACTTCAAAGGAGCAGAACCTTTTACACGTTCAAGGATGTGATCTTTCCATGATAATCATCTTCACAATCAAAGGGTTTGGCCCCAGTGATTTGCCAATGTTATTGACAGTTTCTCCCTTTTGGAAGCATTTCACTATACAGTCACTACTTTCATATCCATGGTGATGGCTTTCTATTTCTTCGAAGCACTGTCATCATAAGAATCTCCTATACGCTTGGGAGGCATAATACAGGCCAAAAATGAATGCAAACACAAGAAAAACAAACCGAAGAGCGAATAAGCACTATAAGAAAGAGGGCATACGAGCGGGAACTGGGCGACGCGTCTTCCTCATTCTAATGCCACGTGACGCCCCATTCTTCCGTCACACAACTAAGTGCGTGTATTCGATAATTTTGTAGATAACTTCAAAATGGGTCCTTCACATAACCAAATACATAAACAAATAAATTGATAATAACATTAATTTGATATAAACATACAATAGAATGCCACGTGATGTCATATTCTTCCGAAACCCTCAACAACCTGTTCCGCGCGCAAAGATCGTATTTACAACTATGCATTTGGTAATTTTGTAAATAAATTCAAACTTGCTCCCTCACATAACCAAAAATATAAACAACTAAATAAATAACAGTATTAACTTGATATAAACGTACACAACAATGCCACATGACAACGTATCTTCTGTCACGATCTACAAACTGTTCCGCGGGCGAATTTTGCATTTACTACACAAATTAGGTAGCTTGAAAAAAGGATTTATTAATAAGTTATGGATACGCATTGCAACCACGAAACATCATAAGTCGAGAACATTGTAAAGTGAAGACCCCCTGTATTTAATTATTAGTTATACTTGAATGTAAATGTATTTAAAAAATTTTCAATCAAATGGTCAGTTAATTTTATACCTGAGTTACGATACTATTAAAAATGGATATATCATGTGGAAGCATCCTGTACCATGTAAAATCAAAAGCATATTTCGAAAAGAATTTTCTACAGTTTACTGACTAGATCAGAGTTTATTCAGAAATATCAACCAAATGGTACATCCTCTAACATAATCTAATAATCAGTACAAAATAACAAGCAGAAAAGAACTCTTCCTCATAATTAATTAGCACTTCATCCTAATATATATTTCAAATATGTTAACCGAAATAGAAATAGTAATAGCATCAGTTAATTAAGCAATATTACAGTCAAGTAAAACCTCTACAGGAAGGTTTTGCTCCAACAGGTCCCTGAACTTACCTGAATAAACTTCACCTAATATCATAACAACAGTCACAAGGTAACTTTTCCCACACTGGGGGGGGGTTTGACCCACACCTCACTTCTCAAGAGGATAGAGTATTCAAATATAGCAAGAAATACATTACCACTTATAAAGGCTTACTCTAACATAATTCAAAGATATTATATTAATCATTGGCACTTAAAATACTGATGCATGACCTTGGAAAAGTTAGCATCAAAACTTTCTCAAACAGCATTTCCAATACATCTATAAAAAAAATATTTTTATTTATTTTTCACTGAATTTGCTTTACTTATATATATATATATATATATATATATATATATATATATATATATATATATATATATATATATATATATATATATATATATATATATATATATATATATATATTTTTTTTTTTTTATACTTTTAGACAGTGTGCGAGCTTTTGAAGGACAAATCTTCTTTATCAGAAATCTATATAGGCCAAAGTATCCTAATGCCATATCCTGCTTAAGCAGGGAGGGAGACAACTACTGAATAAATTAGGGAGGCAACAAAACTCCACTATACCCTTCGCACATCCTTACTTCTTGCAACAGGTCTTATTTCAAAAAAAAAAATTTCTGCAAAGGGGAGATTTCCAGCCCTTTGTTACGACAAATTGTATTATACATAGGATATACGATATATTTTTCTTGCCCTACCATAAAATACATAAGAGAAGCAGACATTCTCTGTATGACAATACACTCTTCAGAAAAGCAATAAACTGAAATATAGCACTCAAATAGGGAAATATATACCACAACAAAACTAAAAATTCACATTCCCCTTATGATATGTCACAAATGTATCAATCTTTCACCAAATCTGCACTATTCATAGAAATATTTTTGGACACTTAACAAAAATCCTAGGCACCAAGGGATAAATGGCAAAGACAGAATAATGCAACATACAAAATTAATAATAACTGCATGACAGATATATAAATGAAACACAAACTTTTCAAAATGCCCCAGAATTTCAAGGAATAAATAAGTCTACACAACCCAAAAAATTATCCAAATACTCATCAACATCTGAACTACACCAAGTTCAGCATAATATAAAATCAGAATTATTATTTTCTGTAATAAGGGTAAAAAGCCTGTTTTTCAAAAGCTTATAGGCTGCTCATGAAACTTGTATTAGAAGCTTAGCTCTAATAAGCTTGATTAACAGGACCATACAAATAGTATATAGTAATAGCTAATAAAGCAATATTATAGTTAAGTAAAAAGGGGGGCTTTGCTCCAACAACCCAAGTCTTTAGATAATAATGAGTCTCTAAACTGTGTATTTCTTCAGATGTTATGAGAGAAACTACCCTAGAATACTCATCAACCAAAGAGATCCCTGTATTTAGACTAAAACGATTAGTTTACTCAAAACAAACATGCCAATTCCATCTCAAGATCTGCAAGTGAAAAACAATAAAATTCCAAAATACTATTAATTATACAACAGATAAATCGCAAACTGACGCGCTTTAATGTGGATCTTCACTTTCTAAATATCTAAAGCAATATAAAAGTTTGTATGCAGTAAATTACACATCCACTGTGAAGCATTAACTACTATATCTGATCCATTAAGAAAGTAAGTGTTCCTAAGAAAAAGCTTACTTAAATGATGTAAAGTAAAATGATACTGAGTGAAGGCAATTGTAAAGAAATATTAAGATTTGAAGATCCACACAAAAGTTTGCCTTGTTATTGTATTGCAAAAGATAATTCAATTACTGAAATAAGTCTTACCATAGCCAAGACCTTGCAAGAAGAGTCGGAAGGCCTCCACCATTTTACCAGGAGATTCGTCTATAACCAAACCACAGTCCTGGATCTGTAAATAATCATAAATTATGCATCATACAAACCTCCAGAACTTGATTTGTGGAATGAATATACTTAGAAAACACAAGCGTCACCTTCACTGATGCAAATTCAATACTTTTATTTCATAACCTACCTACAGAATCAAGTACATTTCATATTGGATCTGGCTATTTCCACTTATGCTGTAATGTTATATAAGGAATTTAAGAGTTAATTATTACAATAAATATTCAGTATATACAATATGAGCAGATAAAGAGATTAAAGCACATTCGACATCCACTCCACAATACAACTACTATCATTTTAAAAGCTTGTTTGCTATTATAATTATTATTTCCTAAGGACAGTGTCCTTAATATAAGTTATAAAAGAATTTGGCATGAGGCAAATTCTTATTTCTAACAATACTCAAGACACTTTATGGGTGTCTGTCTCAGATACACTTGTCAATGTATGTTACAGTAGAAAAGAAGTGCCAGTTCCATTTATTTTCTTCATCACCCCAATGAAGTGAAATTACCAAAATCACCTTATCTTTGAATATGTAAATAAGTCTTTGCTCATAAGAAAAAGTGAACTGTTGTGCAAGTGAGTCTATACCCATGTGATATGATGTAAGCAGAACTAATTATATAGATAAACATCCTAAAGAATATTACGCCAACCTATCCTGAAAAAACAAATATATATTTTTTTTTCACTTTGGAGGATACATGGATCAAACTAATTCTCATTTTTCCAGGGCAAATAGACATTAGCATTGATCAAACATCATCCCTCAAATCATCTCATACCATAAAACCGCAATCCGTGGTGCATTTTACCTTCCAATAAACACAAAAGATTTAATTAGAATAAAAGCGTTGTTGAGAATAATCCTTTTGTTTTTGCTGTATTTTCTTAATAAATCAGGATGAATAAGGGGAGTATAATAAATCTGAGAAATACTTCCAAAATACAATACACATGTCATACTAAAAATTCAAGTCTACCTTGAAGAGAAATGCAATTCTAAATGTTACATGCTATAAAAAATGTTTAGAACCACTCCTAAGACTACACACAGCATATGTATAAAACTATTACCTATCATAAAATTTATTCAATCAAAAGTGTAGAAAATATTATAGTATCAGAGAATATATCCCTAATCAGCTTGCACTTAGAAAATAGCAATGTATAAATGATAATACAGTAATATGTTCAGTATAAAAATAACCATAGCCTACCTTCATCCACGTTGAGAGAGTGGGGTCTAGGCGTCCATTGAATGTAACCGTATCATCAATATGAGGAGAGTAGTTTGAGGTTATATTGAGGGCCTGGCAGCGAATCATTCTAACGTCCTGTTATAGACATAAACATACAGATATTAACATATGTATCTTTTACAGGGATCTGGTGTAGAGTTGATGATATTCAATAAATAGAAGCAAACTTATTGTAGTTCAGAACACAGGCTCTACATAATACCTGAAATCAATGGATATGTACGGTAAGAATTTGGAAGTATGACTATCCAGAACCAAGTCATTTTGAAAATGTCTGTGTAAAACAGGGAAACCCTGATATCTGGATTTAAGAATTGTAAAAGCGCCTCCGACTCTGAGGCGTCAGGTCGAGGGTTCGCGCCCCGTCACGGTCTGAGGTTAGCAAAGGCATGCACTCAGCGTAAGGATTACATTTGCCAAAACAAGTCCTTCGCAAGAAGGCAACCGTCCTAGCCCTTGGTTGATAAGGGAGTCCGTGACGTAAAACCGGAACCAAAGCCATAGACCTGGATTTCACGTTTTATAAATGAATATGCAGGAATGTGAGTGAGTGGTTATACTTTCATATAAAAAAAGAAAAATTTATATATATATCTACTTCTTACGTTGCGACAAACCAGCTGCTTATACTAACAGACAATATGTATGGAAAAAGTAAGTTCCAAAGAAAATCTTAATACTTAATGTGTAAAAGGCCAGTATTCAATGTCAGCTGTTAGAAGAAACAAATATTTGACAACAGGAAACTTTAAAAACACTGATCAATGATATATCTAAAATCTTAAACTTAAAATCAAAATTACAATAATGCTATTAGCAAATAATAACTAAAGAAAATTATACAATCATATGCTTTAATTAAGAGTTAACATCTAAAATTAATTAACTTGAATAGTAGAGGGAAACTATAAAATACAGAAAGAGAAGCAAAAGATAATAATAACACAGTAGTCCAAATTCTGAGTTTTAGACACACTACCAAAAAATTTCAACAAAGAAACAAGTTATTGTTGCAATGTTCTCTAAAATACTCAAATTCATGCATGCTTCCCTTATCTGAGAGTTTGATTTGATAAAATATTGAACTGAATAAAAATTTAAATGATATGAAAAAGAAGTTAGCCATTATATCGAACCTTTTTCTTGTTAGGGTCAAGTTCTCGCACAATGCCAAGGTCAGTTCGACGAATGTAGGAGTCAACAAGGAGACCTAAGTTGGTTGGATTCAGAGATTTCTCAAAGTGCTGTCTATAGACAGTCACCAAATCTTGGTTGCATTCTTCTATTTTACCTGTTATTATATTTGTAAAACAGTACATGAAGTATTGAGAAGAAACTTTTAACATCTGAGCAGTATATACAACACACCAAATGCTAACATTTAATAATTTAAGGTTCAAACTTGAACACAAATTAAAAGTATAAGAGTATTACATTTATTCATTGGAAAAATGATTAATGCAGTTATAGGAGAACCATTGCCATGAATGCTCGAAAATATTGATAAGATTTCTGACAACTGCTTCAGAGTAAAAATATACAAACGTGTATAGTTTAAAGTACTACCACAATGCGAAAACACTTTACCATAGACAAGGAATAACATAAAAATTATGTCTCATACTCTATGGCTGAAATATAAGAACAAATTCCTTATTAAATATATCTACAATTTTCAGCAATTAAAAGGATTTTGCAATGATACTAACCAAAATGATGCCACATGAGATAGTCAACAGTGCCAGTAGTCATAGTGCCCAGCCTGAGATGACGAATATTAAGCTTTTGGTATCCCCATTCAATCCATCCAGCTTGTGTAGAGGAACAGTTAATCAGAACCAAAGCATCAACCTGCAAATACAGAAAAGTGTAATTCAGCAGCCAATCCAAATACCCTTCATTTTACCGATGCAAAAGTAGAGGGAATTGACATTTATCAACTTTAAAGTACAGTATTAAACTGATAAAAGAAAAAAAATTCTAATGTGCAAGTTCACTCATGAAGCATTTTCTGCCAAACACAAAACACAATGGTCCTTTATGGCATTCACTTAGGCATATGAAATGTATTATGTTCTATTACATATTTATACGACAATAATATACGATATCTTATTAAAAAACTAACACAATAAGCAAAACATAAATAACAATGTTTTTTAATTACAAAATGAGCTGAATGAGGTGAATTTCATATAACTACATAGAAAGCATTCTAACAGAAGCAACTCACGAAATATGTATCAATATTCTTAAAAAAATCCCATTTAGAGATAATTATTAAAAGAAAATGCAGCAATAGCAGTAAACATGAACTTCCTCAAAACTATCACCTAATGGACGTAAGCAACATAAACACAAGCTCTACCTTAGATGACATGATGGATAAATCTAGATATAAATAAGAAATACACCAACATTTTCATTAAGTTACTATCATTTACTGAAAATGAATGTAGAATTATGTATAACAGTGAATTTTGGTACATTAATGACTATATGCAACAAGTGTTCCTTTTGCCTATTTAAGTTTACATTCAAATGAGATGCCATTCGATAATATATAGTTTATACACATATCACGTACTGTACAGTATAATCATATACCATCAAACATGGCATAATACCACTAAAGATGAACTTTACTATATGAGTAATATATGATCTCTGTTGCACGTATGAATTACTTGCCAAATATAAATATACAGACTGTTTACCTGCATGGGAAACCAAAGGCGATATCAATATATGAGCTATTAGGTCTAGTTAAGGAATAAGATAGTAGCACAATACAAAACGTACTAATTCAAAATATATAACTATTTCCGACCTTGAGTGGTATTCCAAAATATAAGTTACACAGACAAAAAGGTATGGTTCATGTACAAGTCACTCGGTTAACAAAATCTACTTACGTCGTTTGGATACTTAATTGCGTAGCGAGACAAAACATTGGCTCCAAGGCCAACACCAAAGCCAATGAAACTACGAATGTGATAGTGATTTTTGACACACGTGATGGTTTCAGAAAGTTCTTCCAAAGTGGGATAAACATATCTGTAAATAAGAACACAATTTCAGGTAAAGATAATGGAAAAAATGTTCCAATATCTCCAGTTATCAGAGTCAACATCAAATCCATACCATATACAGGGTATATTGAACAGATGCAATACAAAATTTCTTACTTACCCTTCAGGTAAAGTTTGGGCACCTTCTTCTTGACCAGGGGCATTGACATGAACAACACAGAAATTATTGAGAATATTTCTCATTTCTGGATAGGAGTAGAAAGCCTACAAAACAATAACAAATATTTAAACAAAATACTTGCATACAATGTTATATGGTATGCTAGCATAGTAAAGACCTCCATTCACATGTGTGGTGATTACTATTCAATACTCTGAAGTAAACAGAATTGTAAAACACTCAGAAGACAGAAAATTATCCAAAGAAGTGAATCACGTAAAAGAAATTTTTTTTTATCAATTTGTGACAATTATAATATATTAAGGAACTTCTGCAACTACTTTTGAATATAATATAAGAAATTCAATATACTAGCGAGTGAAAATGCATGTGAGACTATCAGCTTTACCTGGAAATTCGTAACATGGTTAAGACCAAGATCATGATAAGTAAGGATTACTGGCTTGGTGGAATCTCCAACAACAGACACCATAATAGGGCCGTGCTGAGTCTCGATAGTCTCTTTGTTTCCTGAGGACCCATCTTCGCTTAAGCTACGGGTATTGGCAACCGACAACTGTACATGCCGGAGCTCAATGTCATCAAGGGCATCACTGGGCATCGTCCTGCAAATGAGAGAGGGTATACCTTAGATACTATGCTAATTCTCATTATATATTTGAATTATACAGACTTATTTCAATTCACTTATATTTACACAATCAAAGTTGATTTATGGAAATAAAAATAAACAAGGATGATAGGGTGCACTGGCATAGCTATCTTTACATATACTTGCATCTTGATAAAGCCATATCCCTAAACCACAGCAGGATACAAAGATTGTAGCATATAAAAGTAGCAAGTGATAACAAAATACAACATTTCAAGCTAATAAAGAATTAAATCATTCTAAAGAAAGCTGCTTTCTTAGGTCTTAATTTATAAGTGCGTGAAAGAAAAGAAAATTATAACAAACCCCCCAAAAGTGTAGTAATGTAAAACAGACTGAACTGCATTGCACCCTGAAATATTCAGGTATGTACATAGTCGTTACTGAGCATTTATATTAAACCAAAGATATTATAGAATGAATTACCACCTTATCTAGTGGTATGGTAATATTCTGTGACTGAATCTGTTAATACATTATAGCGTACTGAACAGTTTTGCTTTTGATATTAACAACTCAACTGTAACTCTGCTATGCTTATTAACGGCAATTCATATTGCATAAAGGAAGCTGTTAAAGGAACCTTTAAAGGAATTTTTGTACATATCAAATAACGCCTCAATTTTTTTGGTTCAATTTATGTATGGCAGTTTCAGAAACATGAATACAGACTCAATATGCAAAGCAGTTTATGTGATGGAGACAGTTTATATAATGGCAAAAGTTTGAGAAAAATTAGGCAGATACTTTATTACATCCAGTTATCAGAATTGCACGAAAGGTTAGTACACAGATGTTAATGCACTGCAAATAGCTAGTTTCGAGTAAAAAGCATCTGATTCTCACGCGGAAGGTCCAAGAGTTCGATATTATTCCATGAAACAACAAGCAATATTCTAAAATGTCAAAATTCTCTTCACGAAGATATTCATATTTTGGCTATTATACTGCAAATAAATAATAATGTCTGTGCCATATTTATTCTATTATTTAAATTTATTTCTGGATTTAAAGTGGCTATTATACTGCAAATAAATAATAATGTCTGTGCCATATTTATTCTATTATTTAAATTTATTTCTGGATTTAAAGTGGTGATGAAGACGCTACCGCTGCTCACAAGTCTATTGATATCAGATGATCCTGGTGTCCATCAATACAATAATTTTTAAAAGGTAATACTGTACTGTACTTGGCTAATATTTTGCACATATGTCTGATCACTAGCACTTTTTTGCTTATATAACATGACATGTACAAAAAAGGCACATGACATCCAATTTTCCAATTCATATCAATTAGTTACTATAGCTGATTGTGAGAGATGAGATTGATACTCATAATGCTCCCCCCCCCCAATTAATGTGACTAAGCCTAAGTTATGAGAAAGCATATGCAATATTTTCCTGCGTGAAGTCAAAACTAAATTTCCTTATGTTTACTGAGATGTAAAAAAAATATTTATTTGACCCACGTTACCTATATACCATACAATCTTTCTCCAATCATTCTTATCTCTTACATTCTTTCTCCCTTGCTCCACTGCCATACCACGTGCATCTAAAGCTTGGGTCACCCACATCTACTCCGTGCTGACCCAAGTAGGATGGTGAGGGAGGAACTGTGGCAACCCTTTATCCCTCAGGAGCAAAGAAGGGTGACTGAGGTATGTTTGGTTTATGTTGAATGTGCATTCTTTGGCAGAGCCACTTCCCTTACAAGGAGGATTATTGCCACTGTATATAGAGATAGTAAATATGAGCTCCGTGTTTGTTGAAAGGCTTTTTCCAAAATATTTTCAACACTTCCCACTTGGGAATGCTAGTTAGTGTGTATCAATGACCAGCATTTTCAAGGGGGATAGAACTGAATCCAGGGGTGCAAGACCCTCCAGTTAAGGTGGGACCAGCATCTGTGACAGGTTAAATCTGCATGAATACTTTGACTTAGGTTTTCATATTTTGCCTTAAAAAATTATAATATATATATATATATATATATATATATATATATATATATATATATATATATATATATATATATATATATATATATATATATATATATATATATATATATATATATAAAACCACAATCTCTCTTGTCGTGATGAATTCTTCTCACTACGTTAATATTAGTACCAGACGGGTACAAGGTAAGAATGGATAAGCGGTGATTCCTTTATCTTGATTTATTTTGAGTGTACATGTTCGAGCCTCAATGCCCTCGCCCTATGATTAACAAAATCTATGATATATTCGTGCCCCGGGCAAAGTTCTAACTAACTGTGCCTGCCCTGGGTGGTTCTTGAAATACCCCAAGGGCAGGGCGTGGCTTGACATCCAGTCCTGCCAATGAACTCAAGTGACATCCAGTCCTGCAAATCAACTCCAGGTTCGAAGTGGAGTCCCTCCTATTTTGGGGAGGAGCTATTTCAACAAGCCTATTGCAAAGGAGTGGGTGGCAATTGCCTATTGCCATTGGGTATCTCCCCAGGGCATGTACTTCCATATAGGTCAAATGTTCATGTGTGGTATTGGGAATAGAGGACTTGTTGATATCTCACACCCTCTTGAGGTACTTGACGCCAGGTGCCGAGTCCCATGGGACCAGCCATATATCTTCGTGACCCTTTTAATATTGGCCTTATCCCAGCAAAACACTGGAGAGAGTATTCAATGTCCCCTTTTACCTCTAGCCTCACATGTTTCTCTTCAGGACCTGATTCGGGTTTCAGGATTTCATATAACTGTAGCAAGACTTCAGTCATGCGACACTCTCACAACTGCTGTCAAAGAGGGTGGTAATATTATCTAGTAATAAATTCTTTAAAACTGGTATAACACTCAAATTCGTGTGAACTAATTAAAAAACAAAGGCAAAAATATGTTTGAATTCCAATCATAAAACTGTATCTACAAATATTCTACTCGGAGTTCAATTTACCAAGCAGGGTTGTAAAGTTTTGATTCTCCATTGCCCCTAAATTAGTTTTGTTCCTGAATATGCTCAGCATTAAAATCAACAGATTTATCTAATTAATTGAGGTACAAGATCATATAGATCTTGAGGAAGTACTAGGAAAAAATCATGCTATCTCTTTGTGGAAGCCACATTACTGATTGCAACCATATAACAATTTAAAACAGGCGTTAGCGAGATATATTATGGCAATATGGTTGATTAGCTTTATGAAGCCCTTTTATAGCCTGCTCGAGAAATCCCTTACACCACCACTTTCTGAGATGCAGCGTTGCTGTATAAATACCCAAATTTACCCTACTAAAGATCCGTACGGCTTGCAATTTGTTAGGTTAGCTCCGTTAGATTTGGTGCTTTAAGTACCCACTGCAGCCCACCAATATCGACCCTAACACTAAAAACAATGATTTCCAACAAAAAAAATAAATAAATAAAGAGGACATTAATTCAAAACACATCAAAACATATAAGGAAAAAATGGCTTATTCATAAATTGAAGGGGTACACAAAACTAATCTTAACCATTCAATATACCTGTAGAACATAATGGAGAAACTGTACAACAGGATACGAGAAGATATTTTAACAGTAAAAATTGTCGCACTGCGACGTAAACATTATGAAGATATCAGAACTGTTCCTTCCATTTTCATCTATTGAAACAAATTAATTCTAATCTTTTACGGACGTGTTAGCATTGTTTTATCTGTTAAAACTACCAAAATAAATTTATATAAAATTTAAATTTAAATAGAATATCTTATATTAATGTCTCGTGAACTTTTTCAATTATTTTATTATTTTTAACTTGACTCCAGATAAAAATGCTCCCTTATATGAGCTCACACACTTGTGAGAACGGAGGGGTTTGTTTACATTCATTCGGATGGGATAGAAAAGGGGGACAAAACAGCGACGGTGTCATCACTGAAAAGGGGGAATACTGAGTGGGAAGATTTGGGAGGAAAAACCCGGAAATTAAATAGAGAGAGAGAGGGTGAAATGAGAGGGGCAGCTCCTCCTGCTATTTTGTATCCATTACAATGAAAGTTATTAATTCCTTTCTGTTTACAAATTTTGGTTGCGTTCATATCTATATGGTGCTCCATACCGGTTCCGTTTACTACTCTTCATGGTCCATGGGCAAACTTTCAAAGCATGATTGCTTTCCCACTTCAAGCGTGCTACTATTTGCTTCCATTTAGGGCTTTACAAAGACGAACTGAAGCTATGGAACTAAGGCTGGATGCCCTCCCCATCGCCCGACGAGCTCTTGAACGAAGGGTCCGTCACCTCCCGAGTCAAGCATTCTACCAGTTATGTTACTTTCCCTTTGAACATTTTAAGCTAAGAGATCTGTACTGACTAAGCTTTGTGTCCTGCATATACCGAAAGAGGAAAAATTAGCAATATAAGACGGAAAAAAAATATAAGAGTGGCTGGTTAGACTTATGAAACAAACAAACAAAAATGAGTAGCCCTTTACTGGGGGCGGGGGAAACATGTAATTGCCTAATTGTACTTACGGGAAAGGGTCATATGCTCATAACTCCCCGTCTCCTGGTAGGTTCCATTTTTGTACTCAATGATACTTATCATATTTGTCCTTAAAACTATGAATGGAATTAGTATTAACTACCTCCTCGCTTAGCGAATTCCAATCATCAACTATTCTTATACTAAAACAGTGTTTCCTTACATCCCGTAAAGATGATTGCTGTCGAAATTCAAACTATGACCTCTAGTTCTAGTCAGCCTTATCAAAATATCGCTCCCTGTCCACTGTCAAAATCTTGAAGAATTTAAAAAAACCGTCACCATATCCCCCTTCATTCTTATAACTTCGAGTGATGGTATAATTACCTCAGCTTCTCCTTTTTGCATATTTCTGGCACCAGCTTCGTGGCATGTCTGAACTTTTTCCAATTTATTCGTTTTTTTTTTTTCAATTGCAGATCGTGGAATGTCTTTGAACTTCTTTCAGCTTATTTATTGGCTTTTTCAAGTGGGAATCCCAATAGGGAGCTGCGTGTTCAAGATTTGGTTCACATAAAGAGGTACTCACCTTTCAAACCTCTTATAAAGAGGTACTCACATTTCAAACCTCTTATAGATTAGAATATTGCATTAAGATAAAATCTGGTAGAATAGGAGCAACAAATACACGCCTAGGCTTGAGCAGGATATGAGGGAAAGAAGTGATTAACTTTTTCATACCATAAATTTGGAGTTGGTAATATTGGATTACATAAGAAGATTCGGCGTATAGGCCGTCCCATACAAAATCTCACCCCATTCACTTTTCAGGAAATAGTTAAGATCGATGTAGTAGATACTCAAGGGCAAAATAAGCTGCGAAGACGGGTTGGTAACATTATAACTTCCCTTGAGGACGCTCATGGATCGCATCAGCATTCTTGCTTACAACGTAGTCAGAAAGACACACATCTTAACTTCATTGGTAACAACGACACGTTGCTTGGTGTTCATTCTTTTTCTTTTTAGAACACTTGCAAACTTTGGTCGTTGGGTTCATGCAATCTAGGGCGTGCATGACTTGACTACTTGAAGCGTTATTATGACATATGAGTCAACAGTGAAGCGTTTGACCACTGTAACATACATTCAGTCATAGCTACAACGAATTTGCGCTATTATTTTTACTTATTTGTACAGACGGAAAAGAGCCCTATTCTCGTAACTCCACGCTTCCTGGTCTATTTTTTCCCCTTATCTCATTAAACTTATCATATCTTTCCTTAAAACTATGAATCCTTTTAGCATGAGAGAGAGAGAGAGAGAGAGAGAGAGAGAGAGAGAGACTCATGTATGGACTGACTGACAGCTAAATTGAGAAACGACACAGCTGCCCAAACTATCAAGTATCCTTTCGAAAAGCACAAAAACAGATCGAAAAAAAACATTAAAATATAAAGCAAATGGCAAAAAAACAGGGATAATAATGACAGAGAAACAAAATCATGCTTCGAACATTTATGTTTGATATGACGGTGTCTGTAGTTTACTTAAATTGTGTTTCACCTATAAGATAATGCCATGCCGTCCTAGACACCCGGTCATCTCTCGGATGTTTGCGCCAATTTTCCTTCTGGACAAATACAAGTCTGCTCTCCCTATCTTAGCACTAGTTGGCCCTTCATTTCTCTTAGGAAAACATAATAATAAATAACAACGACGACGTTGAGAAAAGCACTTCACGAAATTCTCTCTCTCTCTCTCTCTCTCGCTCTCTCTCTCTCTCTCTCTCTCTCTCTCTCTCTCTCTCTCTCTCCTCTCTCTCTCTCTCTCTCTCTCTCTCCTAATTGGTGGAAAGAATGGGTTTAATGAAATTCCAGGCGTCAGCACTTAAAAAGAAAAAACTAAGGAAATTACACGGTGGTTCACACTATTCTGGTATGAATTCTGACAAAAAATAAAATAACCAACTAAAATAAACCACATTACGGGTATGGAGGGCAAGCCAGCTCAAATCGTTGCCGATCCCAAGCCGAAAATATGGAGTCGGTTGGCATCTGGCAGAGCATCCACGCCGTAACACCAAGCTAAGAGTAACATTAGTCTCGAGGAGGCCCATGAGAAACAACGACCGCATATGAACATGAGAAAAGCTGTTGCGGAGTCTGGGTTTATCATGTTTTCACTTTTAGGAAACAATATTCTATATAAGAGCTTATTTTCACACACACCCCATTTAAGAAAAGCTCTTGTTTATTAAGTGAGGCATGATTGGGTTAGCTAGATTAGTTCATACTCACATCCCCACTTTGGAAAAACTCTTGTAATTTATTTTCATAATTCGTGAGGTTTGGTTAGATTAGGTAGAACAGTTCATTCTCGTTAAAGAAACAAGTAGATCCTTAAAATTAACGTTTTTATTTTTTTCAGTGCTTGGTACTTTCCTTTCACTCGCTGGGGGTGTGAAAGTAAACATTTATAATAAGTGCAATGTCTATTGCACTTTAATATATTAAACCCTTTTAGAGAAGGACTAATCTATTTGCATTGTAAGAGCCTAACACCTGCATATTCGCATCACAAAGAATGCTTGTTACTCGCTTAGAAAGGACTGGCAACAACACGCAAAGGTTGAAGCTACTGCTGTTGAGGGGTTACCAATGATAAAATCTTAGGTGTCTCTGAAACCAAGTCATTTCGGATACTTCCCCTATTAAATATTTATTTACAGAGGAACTCTTTCTTAAGACTGTTAGTCTTAAAAGAATTTAATAATTTTATTTCCACTAACTCCCGCTAGTGAAGTGTTATATGTAAACTAAAAAAACAATTTTGAGTGCATAAAATATTAGAAATACCAAGGACACACACACACAGATATGTATATATATATATATATATATATATATATATATATATATATATATATATATATATATATATATATATAATATATATATATATATATATATATATATATATATATATATATATATATATATATATATATATATATATATATATAAAGCAGACACTGGCCATGAGAGAGAGAGAGAGGAGAGAGAGAGAGAGAGAGAGAGAGAGAGAGAGAGAGAGAGAGAGAGAGAGAGAGAGAGAGAGAGAGAGAGAGAGAGAGTAGATTAAGTTTACAAAATATATGTACTCAGTCATTAAGTATGTAAAGCTAAAAAAGGGAGGGCAGTCATGTGATATGCTCTTTCTTGCATACTGATGAGATGGGTAAGGAATGGTCTTTCCATATGGTAAATGAAAAAAGAAGACTGCATTGTCACTTGTAATGTGTATAATGATTAAACATCTAAGTCTGTAAAATATACTTTAAGTCACATAGATCTCTGAGCTTGCACCGTTGGAAAATGACGATATACATCTTAGAATTTATTTATTTTTAATTTGGCTTTAAAGTATTACACTGAGACATATGCAAACAGGCATTTGCATAGAAAGGGATTATTACGATCTCAGTGATAAGAATTACATATCCAATAACGACGAATTCATTGGATACCTTTAGTAGGAAAATTATATCTATAAAACTCAGGTAACATATTCTACTAGCACTGGACAGTTCCAATTTATAGAGTGCAAACAGCTGAAGGATCTTGTGGACTTAAATAAGACTGTCCAGGACAATTTGATGTTAAGTCTTCCTTCAGTTACGGTTCTCTTTCTGTGCCTACAACAACACCGAATATTTTTGGATATTCGTTACACATGTCTTATATTCCCTTCACATCTGACAAGCAACAATACTCCCCATCTCTGTTTCTCTCTGTTTTCTTCGTGCCCAGGCCCGACGAGGGTAGTTTTATTTTTTTATGGCCCGTCCTGGTGTCACAATCAAATATATATATATATATATATATATATATATATATATATATATATATATATATATATATATATATATATATATATATATATATATATATATATATAATCATTCACACAAACATATTTATGAGTGTGACATCGGGATAGGCTAGAAATTTGCCGTCATCGGGCTCGGGCACCAATAATACACGGAGACGAAGAAAAAGAAGAAACTTAAAGACAAGGCAAAAATATGAGAATGATGAACAGTAGGAAATGGACAGACTGAATGTAGTTGAAGTAATTAAGACCTGGAGATATGGTAGAATTAGGCCCTAAGAAGACGACAGATCAGCTTTTTGAAGACAAATAAGAGTTAAGAAAGACCGACGGAGGAAGAGAGTTCCAGAGTCTAGAGGTGGAAGGGAAGCAGCAGTCACTGCACTGACCAATCAGTGAGCTAGAAATCTAAACACAGTACCTGTTAGACGAGGCCGCTTGGCGAGTGTAACACGGTTTCAACATTGGGGAAGGGGTGCAACTTACCAACTCATCAGAGCTGTGACGGAAGTACTAAGATAGTAAAGAAAAGGGAATAATACCTTATGGCAAAAAGAAAGAGAAACCAGATTAGAAGTAAAAGAAGGGCCAGTGATAAATATTAGAGAAAGCACTCCAGATCCACAAGCAGTATTCTAAGCAGGGATGGATAAGGCCTTTATAAATTTTAAGTAACTGAAATGAGGAAAAATAATGACAAAAAAGAAACAGAACTCCCAACTGTTTAGATGCAAATTTAGAAATGTGGATAATGTGACTCCTCCAAGACAAGTTAGAGGCTATCTGGATTTCTGATATGTTAATAGAATTAAGAGGGTCAATGTAGCTAGGTTCGAAGGCAATAGTAACTATTAATAAGAGAAGAAAATACAGAGATATCCAGAGACTGTCTTGGAGACAATGAGACCCTCTGCATATTGGAGCTGAAAGTTGAAGAGAGAGAGTGATATGAGACTGATGACGAGGAACAAATAAAGGTTGTGAAGAGAAGGCATAGGAAACTAAAGGGTAGAATTGTCGGCAAAGGTGTAGAGAAGAGACGAAAATGGAGACTGGAGAAAATTGTTGATGTAAAGAAGGAAAAAAGTAGGCGACAGAATAGAGCCCCTGAGCTTCCATTTCATTCAAAAATCCATCTTCTCTTACTTTGCAGTTTCATTTTCTTCCTTTCTTTTAGGGTGGAGTGCAAGAGTACCAACTCCGTATTCCCCTAAGTGACAAAATACACGACTAATTGGGACGGGGTGAGATGACTGCCAACTCCTATTTTGTACTTTCTCCCGGAAAGAGTGAAAGCATACTAACAGATGTTGGTAGGAAAACTCCAACGAGAATCCTAGTAACTGGGTCTCTGAATGTGCGTGGTTAGTGGCATAAGAGACGGGTGATGGGTGTGTTTTTTGCTACTTATAGATAATTATAGCTGATTTCAAGAGACAAACATCTTTAGATGGCTCGTACTTCTCAAAAATTGTTTCTTGAATAATCTTTACTTCACAAGAACAGGAAAAGCGTGACTTCAACCTACCG
>JAXCGZ010007607.1:85000-105000 GCA_037179515.1 Halocaridina rubra
AGAATAGGTGGAAATGTTTTGGAATGGATAAAAACTTACTTAGAAGGAAGGGAACAGAGGGTTAGAGTAAGACACTCAGTGTCTGAATGGAGAAGAGTTAGTAGTGGAGTTCCACAGGGTTCAGTTTTAGGGCCACTTTTGTTCCTTGTATATGTAAATGACCTACCAGAGTCTGTAAATTCATTCATGAATATGTTTGCAGATGATGCAAAGATTGTGAAGAAAGTAAAAAACGAGAACAATGGTAGAGAACTTCAGGAGGATCTAAATAATCTGCATGAGTGGTCAGAAAAGTGGCTAATGAAATTCAATACTTCAAAATGTAAGGTAATGAGAATGGGTACAAGTGCAAGAAGGCCCAAGCTTGACTACTCGGTGGCTGGAGTACAACTTCAAGAGACAGAAAATGAGAGAGATCTAGGAGTAAACATACTGGCAGATTTGTCTCCAGAAATACATATAAATGGCATAGTAAGGGCAGCATATGCATTCTTATCAAATGTAAGGGTAGCCTTCAGGAACATGGACAAGGAAATGTTCAGAAATATTTATGTAACCTATGTGAAGCCAAAACTCGAATATGCAGCCCCCTTTTGGAATCCGCACTTGAAAAAGCACATAGCTAAGCTTGAAAAAGTTCAAAGACATGCCACGAAACTGGTGCCAGAAATACGCAATCTCAGTTATGATGAGAGGCTGAGGGAATTAGACTTACCATCACTCGAAGCTAGAAGAGTGAGGGGGGATATGGTGACAGTCTTTAAATTCCTTCATGGTTATGATAGAGTGGATAGAGATCGATATTTTGATATGGCTGGCTCTAGAACTAGAGGTCATAGTTTGAAGCTTCGTAAGAAAACTTCTTTGCAGGATGTAAGGAAATACTTTTTCAGTGTAAGAGTAGTTGATAATTGGAATTGGCTAAGCGAGGAGGTAGTTAATGCTATCTCAATCCATAGTTTTAAGGACAGGTATGATAAGTATCACTAAGTATAAAATGGAACCGACCAGGAGACGGGAAGATACGAGCTTTGGGCTCTTTCCCGTAAACACAATTAGGTAATCACAATTAGGTAATCACTCCTTTAACCTACAGCTATTACTACTCAGCTGCTGTTAGCATTAGCCTATATATATATATATATATATATATATATATATATATATATATATATATATATATATATATATATATATATATATATATATATATATATATATATATATATATCATTTATTTACGAAAGCGCGTGATTTTGTTGCTAGTTTTTCTTAGAATAGGATTTTGTAACTTTAACAAGAGACTACAACATGACTAATTGATTCGGTTTTACGTCTCGAACTCCCTTTTCTACTAAGGGCTAGGACGGATGCCTTCTTGCGAAGGACTTGTTTTGGCATATGTAATCGTTACCCTGAGTGTATGCCCTTACTAACCTCAGTCCGTGACGGGGCGCGAACTCTGGAGACTATAATATGACTATGGGTTTGCTATCTTATCTCTTAATCAGTTTGTATCATCCTCTGTAGTTCGTCTTAGAAATCATCGTTGCAGAGGTTATCTTGCAAGAAATTCAACTTGCAAGATGATTTAAGTGATACAAACACAGCAAAAGAGGCATTCAATGGCTTTTGAAAATCACAAATCCAGCATGGAGACTTTTTATGCAAATAACATTTATCCACGAAATGCGCGTGAATTTTATCATGCTATTTCTCCTTAGAATAGGATTTTGTGACTTTAACAAGAAAATATATTGTGACTCTGGGTTTGCTATCCTTTTTCTTAGGATGATACAAACAAGATTAAAGAATAGGATAGCAAACCCAAAGTCATAATATTGTCTCTTATTAAAGTCACAAAACCCTATTTTAAGGAGAAGTAGCATGATAAATATCACTCGCATTTCGTGAATAAATGTTTACATAAAAAAGTCTCCATGTTGGGATTGTGATTTTGGAAAACCGCTGCTATCCTCTTTTTCTGTGCTTGTATTACTTAAACCATCTTGCAAGATGAATTTCTTGCAAGACAGCCTCTGCAATGATTATTTCTAAGACGAACTGCAAAGGATGATACAAACATATTAAGAAATAGGAGATCAAACCCAGAGTAATAAAATTGTCTCTGTTAGTCACAAAATCCTATGTTAAGGAGAACTAGCATATATATATATATATATATATATATATATATATATATATATATATATATATATATATATATATATATATATATATATATATATATATATATGAGCGTGACACCGGGAAAGATAAGAAAATTACCCTCATCAGGCTCGAGCAAGAACAAAAGATTAAGATGAAGAAAAAGTACAACAAACAAACATTTAATTTAATTTTTGTACAATGGTTATTAAGTAACTTATAAGTAGACATGTAATTGGACTAATAAGTAAGAGGGTAATACATACAGTTAAATGTAGCTTTTCTAGAAAATAATAATGCTGTAATAAAAATGTTAACAATAATGTTAATAATAAAGTAGTAATAGTAACACTCGATACAGCATCGTTATTATCGACATCATCACAATATTTGTTTTCCTTACAATGAGAATACTTAGTTCTTAACTTAGAAAACAGAGAAGTCAATATCAATTTATATATAGAGAGGTTAGTGTTAAGGGAAATTGCATTAAATCATTAAGTTTAGTTTATGTGTGAGCATCAACTATTTGTCCAAAAAAAAAAAAAAAAAAAAACTATAGTTTGCCTATGAAAGCTGCGAAGGAGGATGCATTTTTAAGATGCTCTGAAATATTGCTCCAGAGTGTTGGGCCTTTAATAATGATCATCTTTGAACCTGCTTCTTTGTTTGTTCTTTGAATAATGAGCTCACTGCTCTGTCTTGTGTTGGTTCCCCTTATAACCCTGACTGTTTTTAAATCATATAGCCAGCTAGGATAATGATGGTCCAAAATTTTGAATACAAAAATATAAATAGCATAAGCGACCTTGTTTTCTGCCCGCAGCCACCCAAGTTTATTGAGAGCTGGTGTGATGTGGTCATATTTTCTTATTCCTCCCAGGGCAACTCGAGCTGCAAAGTTAATAAGCTTCTGTATTCTGCTTATCTGAGTCTTAGTGGTAGCTCCCCAAACAGTTGTGCAGTAATTAATGTGACTTAAGGCTAGAGATTCAACGACAGTTATTCGAGTGGTAGTCTCAAAGTTGTCCTTTATACGTGATAAGTACTGTACATTAAAGTTCCTGTAACCTTTTTGCATACTTTATATATATGGGAATCAAACAACATGTAGTCATCAAAGTGAATTCCAAGGTTTTTGACTGTTTTGCTAGGTGTAAATGATATTGCTGCAAAAATTAATTGTTGTGTTTTCTGGAATTTGTGCTATATGGAACCTTGAACCAATAAACATGCATTGTGTTTTACTTTCGTTAATTAACAGCCAAATTTCTTGAAAATAGGTTTTAATTTTTGACAGTGTTTTTTCTGCTCTTAAGGTTAGCTCTGGGAGATTATCAATATCACACCACTAAGGAGTAGTTGAGTGTCATCTGCATATTGTACGACTAGACAGTCAGGGATGAAAGAAGATAGATCATTTACGTAAATGGAGAAGAGGATAGGACCATGTACTGATCCCTGTGGAACACCAAATGATACATTTTTTGGTATAGAGATAATGTTGTTAAGACGGATAGACTGTTTGCGATGAGACAGATACTCTCTATACCAGCTTGGATCAATATTTAAGTTAGTACATTTACTTATAAGAATTTCATGGTTTACACTGTCGAAGGCTTTCGATAAGTCTAATAGTACAAGCAGAGACATTTTTATTCATATATATATTATAATAGATACTATTCGTAACTTTGAGCAGTGCAGTTTCTGTTGAGAGTTTCGGTCTGAAACCACGCTGGTTAATAGCTAATAATCTATTTGACTCTAAATATGACATAAGTTGTCATGCAACAATATTTTCTAATATTTTAGAGAAAATGGGTAGCAGGGAAATGGGACGATAGTTTGTCATATCTTCTCTGTCCCCATTTTTATGAAGAGGTATTACAAGTGATTTCTTCAAAGAGTCAGGAAACCTTTTAGTAACAATGGAAGTAAGGCAGAAATAGGGGAGTGATACACAATAGGAAAAGGACATTCTAAAAGAATAGTCAAAGTACTGAGGACCTAGAGATATGGCAGGATTAGGCCCTGAGATGACAATAGATCTGCGCTTTGAAGGAAGACAGGTTATAAGAATTAGGAAAGATAGAAGGAGGAAGAGAGTTCCAGAGTCTGGAGGTGGATAGGAAAAAGCAGTCGTTGCACTGACCAATCAGTGAACTACAAATCTTTACACAGTACTTGTGAGACGAGACTGCTTTTCGAGTGCTACACGGCCTCAGCATTGGGTGAGCGATGCAACTTGCCAACTCATCAGAGCAGCGATGGAAGTAGTAGAGACAGAAAAGAGAAAGGGATGATATTTAACAGAGAAGAAAAAGAAAATCCAAATTAAAACTTAGAGAAGGGTCACTGATGAGTCTGACTGCCTTAGATTCAACCTTACCAAGGAGATAAGTATAAGAAGAAGCACCCCAGATGTGTGAGCAACATTCTAAGTGGGGATGGATAAGAACAGAAAGAATGAGTAAAGCCATAAGCAGGGAATTTTTCCAACAGACCATTGTGGCAGACTCTGTCAAAAGCCTTAGAGATATCAAGGGCGATGACAAAGGAGTCCCAATATATAGGACAGGAGGTCACTAGTGGATCTTGCATTGCAGAAGCTGTACTGGTGATTGGAGATAAGCAATTTAGATTCAAGATGCTTCAAGAAGTAATATTTGAGCAAAGTTTCAAATATTTTTAGGGTTAACAGAGGTTAGGGCAATTCTTCGGTAGTGTGAAGGAATAGAGTGGTCACCCTTCTTAGGAACAGGTTGAACTAGAGCATGCTTCCAAGATGAAGGATAGATACTGGTTGAGAGAATGAGGCAAAGAAGACCTGAAAGAAGGGGAGCCAATTCATCTACAAGCTCATTATAGAAACTTGCAGGTATACCATCGGGTCTAAATGCCTTATTCGTCTTTTGAGAGCAAAGAACCTTATGGATTTTGTGTGAAGAAAGAATAAGGGAGGGCACAGTGTTATAGAGGAGTAAAGTATGAGGGACAGGTGTGCCGGCATCACTTACAGAAAAGTTGGCAGAAAAACGAGAGCCAAAGAGAGTGGCTTTGTCAGTGGGAGAACAATCTATAAAACCATCAGAACAAATGAGAAGTGGAAAGATTGAGTTATATACGTTTTTGGAATGGTTTTTGGCTAATGACCAGAAACATTTATCTGTGGAAAGGAGTTAAATTCATCAACTGTCCTTCTTAAAAAGGAAGCTTTAGACCTTCAAATCTGAGTAGTACAGTGATACCAAGCTGTAACAAATGCAGAACAAGCTAAATCAGATGGAGAGGCTTGGTATGACCAATATGCCTAATCCCTGTTCTGAATAGCCATGGAGCAGGTATGGTCAAGCCAAGGATAATGGAGAGAAAAAGTTTTCATAAAGGAGGGAATGAACGCCTCCATTCCTGAGGTTATGATCTCGGTAATTTTAGGGTTACCTGATCAGATTGCAGTAGTCATCCCATGGGAAGTCAAAGAGAAAGTTATGCAAATCATCTCAAAGTGCCAAAGGCAGTGCTGAGTAGGAAGAATTGATGAGGGGGGAGCAAAAATGGAAGTGACTGAGATCACAGAGTGGTTAGATTTACCAAGAGGGGAAAGCACAGAATATGAATAGCTTGAAGGATTAGAGGTAAGATATAGATCAAGAGTGTTAGTTGAATGGTCGTGGTGATCGTGAACATGAGAAGGATCTTTCATAATCTGCTCCAGATCAAGAGTAATAAAGAAAGCAAGGGACTCACTTCCTCTCACATCAGTGTGAGAAGAATTAAGTCACTCACTGTGGTGTACACTGAAGTCCCCAATATAGAAAACTTCAGAGTGTCGGTGGGAAATACCAAGGACTCTTGGCAAGGGGACAGATATGCAAAGAAAAACACAAAGACAGTGGAGTTAGGAGAGCAGTAGCAGAAGCAAAGGAATATAGTGGTGGTGGAGAGATAGATCTTCGGCCAGTGAACATCAAAGTCAGGAGATTTAAAGTCTGAGTCGTACAATTGTGGTAATATTGTTGTAGTAGGCACAGATCCCACCTTTGGAACAGAAACAAAAATACAGGTCATAGTGACAGATTTGAAATGGGTCAGGAGAAGCATGGCTAGACAGCTGGGTTTCAGAGAGGAGGAGGAGGTAGTGATGTACCCAAGTGCTGTTCCACAGATGAAAGATTGAAGTTCGGACCAAGAATATTAGAAAGTGAAGAGTGAAAGAAGCAGATCTATCAGGAGATGGAAGGTTAAGGGCAGAGCCATTACTATCACCAAGTGTGTCTACCCTCACACCAACAATGGAATCAACAAGATAACCGGAGATTCTAAGCAACCCTCTGTGCCGGGTACTGGGTACCCATAAGCTGTGAACTTTCAATGATTATAGTAAAAAAGAGAAAAAAAAGAAACAGATGGTGTTGTGACTTGTCAGATGTAATGGGATAGTAAGAAATGTGTAACGAATGCACTAAAATATTCAGTGTATATGTAGGCAATCCTAGTTAAGCCCATACTACCTATATATATATATATATATATATATATATATATATATATATATATATATATATATATATATATATATATATATATATATATATATATATATATATATATATATATATATATATATATTATAGACAGCCATTTATATAAGATTATATATATATATATATATATATATATATATATATATATATATATATATATATATATATATATATATATATATATATATATATATATATATATATATATATATATATATATATATATATATATATATTTTGGCAGTAAATTTTCTTGTATACATAGTTTGTTGAACAGCGGTCATATTCAACACTGTATTAAAATATATATATATATATATATATATATATATATATATATATATATATATATATATATATATATATATATATATATATATATATATATATATATATATAACAGCAAATCAATATTATTCCTTAAGATCAACAAAAAGTTTGTAACAGAGAAAAGGAAAATACGTCAGGTATATAAGTAAGACAGAATCAGAGTCGTGTTTCAAAAAGAATCAATAAGTTTGGAGTTCAAACTAGTCACAAAAACTTGAGAGCTGTTCTTTATCAATACCAACAAACCACTCATTGCTTCTGAGACCCTTGGGTACTGATTGAGGTAAGAGGACACTTAAAGCCAGGAAGAAAGGAAGGAAGTGAGCTAAGGAAGAAAAAAATGATTAAATAACACTGGTGTTAAACTGAAGACATGAACCATAAATTATGTTATATATATGCTAAGGTAATATGTGTTCCAGCTACTGGAGAAAAGCATAGATAAAAGGGGGAACAATGGCATCACGAAAGACATCTAACAACAATACCCCTCTTTCACAAAACCAAGACCCTATAATACTGGGGAAAAGCTGCAACTGCACAATGAGTAGGCTACATTGCGTAAGTGTTCAAAAATGCTCTATAAACAGTAAATAATTTTGCTCCATCACGCATTTCAAAGGTTGTTGACTTTTCGAGCAATCTAAAAAAACAGCCATGAAAAAATAAAATTCACTTCCTTTTATTTTAATTTATTTTTTTACTACAAGAAGAAGGAAAAGACGATCACCTCATCCCAACACTTTTACCGGTACAAGATTTGAAAAGATATTAAGCTTAAGTACACATTGTGATATGAGTAGTCTGTGCCACAATGTATAAATATATCAACTCTTGAGTATACTTCAAGAAAGACCAAAGTAATATGCAATATGCAAAAATTTTGATTGAAATGTGTGCTTGATAAACAGGAAAGAAATAAATGATATATATGTATGTTAAAAGCACTTAGGTTATTTTACTCGGAGAACCTAACCTGTATACTTAATAAGATCTGATCGTGCAGTCACCGCTGCGAACCCTTCAAGATCTCTATTTACAAGTTAATTACTGACTAAGAAGTGTTTATATTCGTTATCTTTTTCTAAAAACGAATGAATTTGTTTGGGATAAGTAATACAGGTATTTCAATACACATAAGTAAGATAATACATATCTAGGTTGTCCTACTTTTCCCGAGGAAGCAAGACACAAAATATCTATCTGCCACATGTTTGGCAGCCTACAAAAGTTAGTGTGGTTATTATGAAGATAAAGTCAATGAAGCTTTTCAGTTATATAACATAGGGGTGGATTCCTAGTCGTTACTGTCACACAAGTATAAAATTATTGCCCAAACTCAAATTCAGAATCATAATATTCTCTGTCATGGAATGAGTCATAAAAGAGCATATTTTAAGGTAAAAAAAAAATGGAAAAAATACTAAGGTGACGCTGATAAAGAAAAAAAAAGTTACCAGACAAATGCCTTGTGAAAGCAAAGCATCCATCCGTTGGGGCAGTTCCCGCAAGATCAATACGGGGGGGTTGGGGTTGGATGATGCCTGTGCTTGAAAAGAGACCAAGGGCAAGCGCGCTTTTCTACGTCTCATATTGTAAACAAAACATTTCCAGATAATCGGCTACGAGAAGGAATTATCAATCAAGAATGGGTCACTGAATATCAGGAAGAACAGGGAATACCTGTGGTAAATACTGTCGCAGCAAAATAAAAATAATTATGTAAATAAAATGTAATTAGGAAAAAAATCTGCCGTTGGCATCTTAATTAAAGCTTTCTAATTCCGAACACAAATATTTAAAATATCTTTCGTTTCTTGATAAAATTTTCTTCGGAGCGGCTATTTCTAAGTTTACACGGGGTCGCTGATTCTCTTTAGTCTATTCGAGATTAACGGTTCATATTAACTTAAATTTTGCTGATAGCAGCTTTCTTCAATTATCAAAGTTTGGGACGGACATCAAGCTGACCTGGCTCGCTCCCTCTGTGGCTGACTTTAAATAGCTGAAGACCCGTTAGCGGGTGTTCAGAACTTGACTCACAAATGGCTTCTAGAAAATAGTAACAAAACAAGATGTTTTGTTTTATGCCACTTTCTTTGTGCAGATGGTAATGTTGATATACTTGGGAAAGACAACTCCAGTTAATATGACTTCTTGCTTAGCGAATACGCGGCTTTTACGTCGTTTGCTGATTTAGGTTTCATTCAGGTGCTATCTAAGCCGAGGTGAAGCATTTACACCTAGTCAGCTTGTTTAAAAGAAATATATTTAAAATAAGTAAAAAAGAGAAGAAGGGAACATTTATTGTGAACAATAGCATTCTAAATGTTTAGTAATATAAGGTTTTAAGAGACTAGTTCTTAGGCCAGTTAAAGCTCAGAGTGTAGGACACTCAATATGCATGGAAGGGCAAGAGAATTTCCATTATTAAAATACATATACATATACCGCAATATACACCATATATATTCCAAGAGAGGTGTGGATTCCAGAGTTATATATATATATATATATATATATATATATATATATATATATATATATATATATATATATATATATATATATATATATATATATATATATATATATATATATATATATATATATATATGGAGCCACACTCGAAGTATATGCCACATTATAAAGTGTCTTCATTTTACTTTTAAATAATTTCACTCTTATATGTGGAATGTTTATTTACTTTCCTGCCTGGACAGAGAAAACTGATTTTATAAATGCATTGGTACATGGACAGTATATCTAACATTTGTTCTATATCTAACATAAAATTTTATATCTTGTGTGTGTTTGTGTGATTTAATAAATAAATTATATTCGTTATCTTTTTCTAAAAACGAATGAATTTTATTGGGATAAGTAATACAGGTATTTCAATACACATACGTAAAACAACAGAAGAATGTAAGCAACAGTAACTGAAAATATAACGTGATAAGGAACTAAATATTATTAACGATATATATATATATATATATATATATATATATATATATATATATATATATATATATATATATATATATATATATATATATATATATATAGATAGATAGATATTGTGAGTGTGTGTGTATCAAAAGCGAACTCTTTTGAAAGCAAAAAATATCTGATGGTGTCAATCTGCTTTTATCCGGTGGTTAACTTTTTAATTTATGAACGATCGACAAACAACCACAATGAATCTAATTCCGTTTTCATTTGAATTTCTTTCATTTTACTGTTGCTCAAATAAGGGTCAGATTACAAGTATTCTCAATAGATATTTAAAAGTAAAAAAAAAAAATTCAATTTCGAAGAGAAATTATATGATTCAGGCTGTATTGGAGACGGAGAAAAAGCTAATTTTCCCCATAATAATATATGAAGCACCTAATCTTTAAATCCGGATAAAATTAGACCAAAATTAGATACAAGTACGCTAAGACAGTAAACTGTGAAGAAATTTTTAAGTATCTTGTTGTATGTCTGCCCTCTTAACCAAAGATTTAAGTCACCCTATAAGTGAATTTTGATTGCCATGGATGGTGTATGTTTAGCCTTTATCATATAGGTCATAGGTCTACTTTTAGACCCCACTGGAATTTCCGGTACTTATCATCGACATCAAGGTTAAGTAACTAAACGTTATGTAAAACAGACTCCCTTCGACGCCTATGTTCGTATGTACATCCTTACATTTTCTGTGAAATCTAAGTTTTGTAAAATAGATTACACAGTCATCTCGATGGTTCATTCCAAGCTCAACTCGGTAGCCCAGCTGAGTAGACCAGCTAAGTCAACAGTCCAACAGACAGTCAGCATCAAGGTTTGGGGCAATATTGTCCTATACTATACTCTGTATACTTCTGGGAAGCACAGTAGCCTAGTGGTGTAAACTACTTGACTCGCGAGCTGACTGATCAGTAATCGAGCCCACTGTGAGCGATAGGAAGGGCTTCCATTCTTGATACCCTAGTCGCAATCTATGTCCATTTCCTAACTGGGACTAAGAGTGGCATTAAACGAGGATAATTATCATACTCAGTCTGTTTTGCCTTTATAAACCCAGTATAATCCCCCAATGAGTAAGACTTTTATTTAAGCCACGCTATCAATGATAACGACTCTCAACCACAATACTAATTGTATCAAGTGACTTTTAAACGTTTTATCCATAACTATATGGTCAAGTTTTGCAACCTCAGATATGAAGAACAAACAAACCTAAAAACACACACAATAAAACAAAGGTCTGTTTTTATATGTTGTGTTTCTGAGAGAAAGAAAAAATAAGAGAACGTACTCGCTGTAAATGTACACACAAGATGAGGAGTTGAAAGCTGAGAGAGCCGTCTCTCAACATTTTCTTTTTATTTAAAAAATAATATTGAAGGTGAGGAGATGATTAAATTATCTTAATACTTAACTATATTATATCTACAATAACGACTAAAAATCTGCTATAAAACATAAACTGAAGACATGTACATAGTAAATGTACACACAAGATGAGGATTTGAAAGCTGAGAGAGCCGTCTCTCAACATTTTATTTTTATTTAAAAAATAATATTGAAGGAGAGGAGACGATTAAATTATCTTAATACTTAACTATATTTTATCTACAAAAACGACTAAAAATCTGCTATAAAACATAAACTGAAGACATGTACATATTGAAAAGACTTAAAACTCCGCAAGAACTAGCAGGGAAAGACACTTCTAAGAACATTCAAAGGGGGGGGGGGTGCCTTTAAAGCAAGATTCTCTTATAACATAAATCCAAGTCCAACTTACAGGAGTGGATGGGTATCTCCATCACAAGGAGTGGTGGGTATGATGGCCCCGTTGGGGCGCTCTGCAGGAACGGTATCAACCATATTTTGATCTTGGGGTGACAAATGCCAAAGCGACTTCATATATATGGTTGATTATTTTAAAACTGTTATTCAGTAGGCCTATTTCTCCTTTTCTTGCGATCTTGCCAATCCTAATTTCTTATTTTTAGCTTTTTGGAGATCAAAAACTCAATATTTACCCTTGATGATGCCGTGTACTGGATCCGTGTACTTTCACCTCACGGTATCAACTCAGTGGGTTCCAGTTTTCAAGAATAAATTGACAATGGAGTTCCTTGTTAGTTTTCTGAGACTAAATTACTGATATTAGTAAAACTTATGAACAAAAATTTATCGTTCCGTTAAATAACACGGCCAACCCAAAAGTTATTTTTTTTCCTCCTGAGTGAATCTCACAGTATCTAGTCCTTGAAAGTCTCCAGTCAACTTTTATGAATGATGTTCAAATTGGTCCAGTTACGAGTAAATGCAGTTTGATAATTCACGAAAGGCACTAATATTGAGTCAATTAGATCATAAAAGAGATTAGGTACGAAACTCTCAAATATCACACGGTCGACGAATGTCCAGACGATGAATAATCTAACAGTTAATATTTTTTCTTTTTAATGAGAGGTATAGAAAAATAATTGTACAATCAAAACAGATTTAGCCTCGCGAGAGCCTACTACTTGTTCCAGCCACTGAAAAAACCCTCGTCCTCAGACTATGACTCGAAGCAAACTTCCAGAGGACGAGATCTGCCACTAGTAAAGCTTTACCCCCAACGACTACGACCACCTGAATGACACTCCCTCTCTCGCCAGTGGTCGTTTCCCTTGTCTATCAGTTATATAGGAATTGTCAGAGAGAGAGAGAGAGGAGAGGGGGGGGGATTGAAGAGAATATGTGTGGGTTGAGAAACCCTACAACCTCTCTCTCTCTCTCTCTCTCTCTCTCTCTCTCTCTCTCTCTCTCTCTCTCTCTCTCTCTCTCTCCAAGTCGCCTTTCATTTCCAAAACTGAAAAGCGATTAGCACTGCAGATTATTTATTTTATTTTATTAATTTATTGCGCCAAGGCGTCAGACATTACATGAGTTCATACAAATATTGCTTCAAATGGATATAAAATCAAGAATTGAACATGGTTTACAGGGAGGTGTACATATTGATAAAACATTGCTGCATACTAACACACAACTCACAGAATGGCAGCACAGAGTACATTATATGCAAAAGTAAAGCTCAGAGAAACGCAGAATGCACAAACAGAATTATATAGCAACATACAGAAAATATATGTATAATTCAATATAATTAATGGCCACCAAAGCACTGCAGAGAGAGAGAGAGAGAGAGAGAGAGAGGAGAGAGAGAGGAGAGAGAGGAGGAGGAGAGAGAGAGAGAGAGAGAGAGAGTACGAGTAACAAAAATTACACAGTTTACAAGCTATATATATATATATATATATATATATATATATATATATATATATATATATATATATATATATATATATATATATATATATATATTATATATATATTGAATAAATAAATAAGGTGTAAAAATCATGCATAATGAGACAGAAAAACAACTGCACAAAGGAAGCCCGAGATAAATCATTACTTGCAACGATGAAAAATTAAGTTAGTAAACTTAGTTACAAAGTAAAAAAAAAAATAATAAATATATATAAAATAAGGAGCTTCCACCAAATACTAATACAACATAATGTTATATATATATATATATATATATATATATATATATATATATATATATATATATATATATATATATATGTGTGTGTGGTGTGTGTGTGTGTGTGTGTGTGTGTGTGTGTGTGTGTGTGTGTGATTACCTAATTGTCTTTACGGGAAAGAGCCCAAAGCTCATATCTTCCCGTCTCCCGATCGGTTCCGTGTGTGTGTGTGTGTGTGTGTGTGTGTGTGTGTGTGTGTGTGTGTGTGTGTGTGTGTGTGTGTAAAATTACCTAATTGTGATTAGTGAATTGTGCTTACGAAAAAGTCCCCAAGCTCGTATCTCCCCGTCTCCTGGTCGGTTCTATTTTTTACTTAGTGATACTTATCATACTTATACTTAAAACTATGAATTGAGTTAGCATTAACTACCTCCTCGCTTAGCGAATTCCAATTATCAACTACTATTACACTAAAAAAAGTACATCCTTACATCCTTCAAAGAAGTTTTCTTACGAAGTTTCAAACTATGACCTCTAGCTCTAGTGCCAGCCATATCAAAATATCTATCCCTATGCACTCTGTCATGACCATGAAGGAATTTAAAATCCGTCACCATATCCCCTTCATTCTCCTATTTGAGACTGCGTATTTATGGCACCAGTTTCGTGGCATGTCTTTGAACTTTTTCCAGCTTAACTACATGTTTTTTAAAGTGTGGTTTCCAAAAGGGGGCTGCAGAGTCAAGCTTTGGCCTTATATAGGTTATATAAATATTTCTGAACATTTCCTTGTCCATGTGCCTGAAGGCTACCCTTACATTTGCCAAGAAAGCATATGCTGCCCTTACTATGCTATGTATATGCATTTCTGGAGACAAATCAGCCAGAATGTTTATTCCTAGATTTCTCTCATTCTCTGTCTCTTGAAGTTCTGCTCCTGCCATTGAGTAGTCAAGCTTGGGACGTCTTGCACTTATAACCATTCTCATTACTATACATTTAGAAGTATTGAATTTCATTAGCTACTTTTCTGACCACTCAAGCAGACTATTTAGGTCTTCCTGAAGTTCTCTACCATTATTCTCATCTCTTACTTTCTTCACAATCTTTGCATCATCTGCAAACATATTCATGGATGAATTTACAGACTCTGGTAGGTCATTTACATGTACAGGGAACAAATGTGGCCTTAAAACTGAACCCTGTGGAACTGCAGTAACTCTTCTCCATTCAGACACTGAGTATCCTACTCTAACCCTCTGTTCCCTTCCTTCTAAGTAAGAGTGTATCCATTCCAAGACATTTCCACCTATTCTTGCCATTGCTTGCAGCTTTCGTTCCACCCATCCGTGGGTGGAGAATCTAAAAAAAAAAAAAATCTTAATAAGTCTCCAGTGTGGGACCGTGTCAAATGCTTTCTGGAAGTCTAGGAATATGCGATCTGCCCAAGCCTCTCTTTTTCCTGTAAGATGCGGCTTACCTCATCATAAAATTCCAATCAGTTTGTTACTGTTGATCTACCTTCTCTAAAGCCATGTTGTCTCACTGACAAATATTTAAAGGATTCCAAGTGAAGAGAGATGACTTTTCTCAGCAGTTTCTCCATAACTTTCCAAACTAAGCTGGTCAAGGACTCATGTCTGTATTTTAGAGCCATATCCCTCCTTCCCTTTTTGAGAGTAGGTACCATGTTTGCTTGTTACCAGCAACTTGGAATCTCCCTTGACTCCAGTAACTTTTCAAACATGATACTTAGTGCCGCTGATATTGAATTAGCGCATTTCTTAAGTACATAAGGGGATATATCATCAGGACCTGTAGCTTTATGGGCATCTAACTCCATCAGCACTTTGCATACCTCTGTGGCTGAAATGATGATGTTCTCTAATACCGGCCCATAAGCTCATATCTCTGCAAAATGAGGGGGTGGGGTATTTTCTGCTTTAAATATTGATGGGAACTCCTTGTTCAATTCATTGCATATCTTTTCTGTCTCAGTGATGCTTCCATCCGCTCTCTTTACCTTCAAAACCTATTTTTTTTTTTTCAGGTTTCCTCTGATAAAGCTGTAGAGTTTAGGGTTTTCTTTAGCCTTCCTGGTGATATCCCTTTCATGGTCTCTCTCTTCCTCTCTTCTTTTACTTAGGTAATTATGTATTGCTCTTTTATTAGTCTGCCAGATATTTATGTATTTTGTACTCTTTTGCCTTTTCCAACATTTGTCTCTCCACATGAATAACTCTCTGGCATGAATAACTCCTATTTTGGTGGAAGGTATGCAACAATCTCCTATCTTCCCATATCCCTCACAAAAGATGTCACGATGTTGCACATTGTTTGTAAAGATTTGTTGTTAAATAAGGTCCTCTAGTCAAAACCTGCAAAAAGCTCATTAATTTTGATGTAATCTCCTTTCGAATAGTTCTTCCCTGTGTCCTCGGTGCCTCAATGGAAGAACATCTTCAATAATATACTCCATCAACAACACAGTGGTAACTCTTTCCAATTGGTGGTTCATACTAAATTTTTTCAATATCCAACACGTTATCTGTGAATACTAGATCAAGAAGCGATGACTCATCCCCACCCCTGGCCCTCGTTGGTTCCAGTACATGTTGGTGTAGGAAATTCCCTTTTACGCAATCTAGATATCTTGCCCCGAATGAGTCCTCCTCACTGTGTGAGTCAAGATTTATCCAATCTCTCTCTCTATGTTTAAAATCTCCCAAAATCAAAATCCTACATTTTCTCTCCCGTACAATGTTAACAACTGAGCTTATGACTTCAATTGTACCTTTATGATTCCCTCATAAACTTCTAGCCTATGTTGGTTCCTTGGTGAGTTATATACAACCGTTCTTATAATGTTCTCTGATCAAGTATCTATGCAAGCAACAAGAAATTCCTTGAAATCACTTTCTAGAGCAAAGTTTATTTCTTCAACATGAATTCTTTCACTTAAGAGCTGTGCTATCCCTTCACCAGTCCTCTCAGATCTTTCAACCCTAAATATTCCGAAGCCCTTAGGAAAAACTGTGGCACTGTTTATGTCCTCACTTAACTTAGTCTCTGTAACCACTACTATATCTGCCTTACTGTTGCGAATCCTGTCCTTTAACTTTTATTGCCTTACCAGCTACCTCATCAACATTTGTGTACAGCAATATCTCCTTTATCCTCCCTTTGCCTGGATGGAGTCAAAAACAAACTTTTTCTTCTACTCTTCATCTCTTCCCTCATTTAACCGTCTAGCCTCTTCCAACAAGTTTTTATCCTTTCCATCTCTTCCTGTGTTCTATACGGTCTGAAGATCACCGTTTTGAATTCTTGAAGGTCTTTTTGATTTTTTTTCCCATCAATATTTCTCTACATGTGTTCCTTCTCTCAAAAATTACTTTCCTTGGTCTTTCCTTTTCCTACCTAGAATATTTACCAAATTGGTGAATGTTTACAATATACTCCGGACCA
Source organism: Halocaridina rubra (assembly GCA_037179515.1). NCBI lineage: Eukaryota > Metazoa > Arthropoda > Malacostraca > Decapoda > Atyidae > Halocaridina > Halocaridina rubra. The sequence continues at coordinate 102,063 of JAXCGZ010007607.1, forward strand.
CATACTATTCCAAGCTTCCTTTTCAGGTCTAAACCCTAGTTTTATTTTCTTCAAGTCTCCCCTGCAATGTTGACTCCTGGGATTCATTTATGCCTGAGCTTACCACTGTCTTCTCTTTATCAAGTGCCTGTTTAATCAGTGGATTAGCCTTTTCCATTACAACATCTTTCATTTTTTCTATTACTACTTCTGTATAGTCAACAGTTTGCACGTTTTCCAGTGTGTGTGTGTGTGTGCATTTGCACGTGTACGTGTGCGTGCCAATGCGCTACCAACTACACCACTGAAGGTCTAAGAAAGAAGCCGACCTCAATCTTCAGTGGTGTAGTTGGTATCACCTAGGCTCACTAATTGTGTCTTAGGTTCAAGTCCTGGTCAGGGGTAAAATATGATTCATGTTTTCACGTATGTTAATGTGTTATTTGATTGTTACTGATGCCTATATAGATTGGGATTTGAATTAAATGGGAAAATGTAGCCACGAGTGAGGGTTGGGAGAAACTGTAATAGGAACAAAAAGGTATTCAGAAGTAATGCATTCATTCCTAGTAAAGCAGTTAGCTTTGAGGTTGTTTTTTTTTTTCACGGATTTCCAGTGGTGTAGTTGGTAGTGCCTTGGAACAGTAATTATGTGTCTAAGGTTCGAGTTCCGGTCAGGGAAAAATATGATATATATATATATATATATATATATATATATATATATATATATATATATATATATATATATATATATATATATATATATATATATATATATATAATGATTCGTTATGGCTACATAAGGAACTGAAAGAAATTTTGAGATCCTTAGTACATAGTACTTTCTAGTGTATTACTTATTTTCAGAGGAATCTGATTTGTACAAACGAATGAAATTATATATATGCATACAGAACACAGGAGAAAAAAGGAAATTAGCAATCCATCAAAGGAACTCATGTCCTAAACCATACCACCATATGTTTTATGCATTTGGTGAAGGTGTGAAAACCAAGTAAATTAGATATCTTCAGTAGCAGGAGGAAACAGGAACATATTAAACTGCTAAAAATAGTAGTAACAGTGATCAAAACACACTAAATTCAATAACAATAACAACAATAATAATAATAATAACAATAGTAATAACAGTAGTAATAATAATACTAATGATAATAATTATAATAGAACTAATAATAAACAACAATAACAATAAAAACAGTACAACAATAAAAACAAAAATAATTTTACAAACATTGATCATGAACAAACAGAGAACAAATACAATAATAATAATGATAATATTAGAAATGCTAACAATAATATTATTATAAAGCTAATAATATAGCAATTATGAAATAATAATAATGGTAAAATAATAGTAATAATAAAAGAAAATATATTTTTTTCAAGTGAGAATAAATCAATTATAGATAAAAAGAATATTATGTTATTTCCAAAATTACTTTTTTCAAACTTGAATGAAGCATGCTTGATAATAAGGGATCAATTACAAATAAACCATGACTCAAGTTATTATTTCGGTGCTCGGTTGAGTTAATTATTGCAGATTCCAAGATGTTTCTATTAATAATACCATTACTTCTTTTTAAGACAGAGGCATTGTGCCAGTCAATATGGTGATTGCAATCAGCATAATGCTTGAACAAAGCAAAGGAAGACTGACAATTTCGAGCGTTAGATTTGCTAGTCTGGGCAACATAATACTTATCACAGTCTTTACATGGAATCTTATACATAATATTAGAAGTGGAAACAGGACTATTTCTAATCAACATATTGCAAAAAAATTTTCATATATGAATACTAAACAGACATTTAAATGTTCTCAAAAACTTGACTAAGCTAGGGAATAACTAGGTATTATTAAAATTTGAAACAACATTACTGTCGGGGAGGAATGGTCTATAAAATATGCATTTTGCAGCACTGAAGCAGATATTTGAGAACCAATTGGGATTACATGGACTTTTTCCAATATCAAAGATTTTATCAATCTCAACATCATGGAATTCTGGTCTTACAATTCGGAAAGCCCGGAGAAACACTGAAGAAGAGATAGATTTCTTTATTTTGAGATCATGACCAGGATAAGATAGATTATGTGTGAGTTTTCTAAAAATATCAAACCTCACTGAAAAAGGTTGTCTGTGTAACAAAATGTCTAAGAATAGCAAGCTATTATTATTTTCTTTTTTCTAACGTGAATATAATAGAGGGAACAAATATCTCCAACTTAAGTCAAAAACTCATGAACGTTAACATCAGTACGAGAAAAATGTAGCACATCATCAACATAACGAAACCAATGAAAATTAGTACTTATAGGGACAATAGTTTGAAGGTACTGTCCTTCAAAAAATTCCATATAAAAATTAGAAAGAAGAGGAGATAAGGCGTTTCCCACAGCCATACCGAAAGTTTGTTGGTAATATTGATAGCCAAAAACAAACTTTCAATTTGCAACACAAAGGTCGATAAAGTTGTAAAATAACAGTGTTAGGTCATTGAATAGAATGATTATCTAGTTCACAACGAAGGTAATCTAATAAGTTATATGTGTGTCCTTTGGTAAAGAGGGAACAAACGTCAAAAGTGTTCATATGCATATCTGGAGTGATAACAGGATTCTAAAGTTTTTCAATCAGGTCATAGGAATTCAATATATGGGAGGAAGATATTTTCCTAACATAGGGGACAATAAACGAACTAAAAACTTCGATAGCTTAAAAGATATAGAACCAACAGAACTAATAATTGGGCGCAGAGGTAATCCAGGCTTGTGAGTTTTTACTAATCCATAAAGATATGGGAGTCTAGGAGGACGAACATACTTGGTCAATTATGAATATGTGATGTCATAGTTTAGTCAAGATTTTGAGAACATTAAATGTCAGTTTAGTTTTCAAATATGAAAATACTTTTTTTCAATATG
>JAXCGZ010007607.1:110000-125000 GCA_037179515.1 Halocaridina rubra
TTTAACAAGCTCATCATTAACTTTATGATGTTTATAACATTTGAAAGAATAGTAAGGGTATCCAATTCGTTCTCTTTATGATGTTTATAACATTTGAAAGGATAGTAAGGGTATCCAATTCGTTCTCTCACTCGACACTAGGAATGGAATAGTTAAATTCCCGTATATATGAAGACACGAAAAAGTTTTAATGTACTATTGGTATTTGGAATACTATTAAGAGTCCCTCTCTCAAGGGGAATTTAATCTTATATCATTCCAAAATATGATATGAACACCTGCATAGAAAGAAGGGAATAGTAAAATTTCCGTATATACGCACACAAACAAGGTTTATAGGAGTTCTAAATGTTGGATTACTTTTATAGGTTCCTCTTTAAACGTAGCTTTAATCTTGAATACTTTCAAAATATGAACTGAGCATCTGTTATCTATAAACATAATCCACACAAGTTGCGTGATACACTATCGGAACGTCAAGAAACAAAACACGTTCAAGATTTGAATGACGTCATATCATATGTATCACACTAAATCACCAAAACAAACGTTCACGATACGTTCACGCTACGCCACGACGCCGAGACGCAATGGAGAATGAGAATAGACTAACAGGCGTCGTGTGTGTGTGTGTATGTGTGGCTGAGCAGGGGTCAGGAGATCGACTGTGGGACCCTTGTGAATGGTAGGACGTAAGAGAGAGGGTGGAGTTTTCGAGATGACCTGCGTCAGGAGAAGATCCTAATTTTTACAGCTGTAGATAATCTTGATGGCTGAAGGAAGGGATAATATCCCCAAGATAATATCACGGAAGAAAAAACTAAGGGAGACTAGTGTTTACTGACTAAGAGACAGCACCACGAGCAATTATGCTCATTCCTGGTAATACAAAAGTGTAGAAAGAGAAAAGAAACACACATGACAGTTACTCTCTTGAATTACAGAGTCCACCAGAAACAGTTAACTTTAGCGTTCAATCGGTTACCCATAGATATTTATAGCTAGCATGCGCACCAGAAAGCCAGACCAGCTACAGTGCCCACGAATTCTAAATTATATATTCAGGTGTAGCGTCCAACAATAAGCCAGAGGCACCCTTAGCTGCGTGGTCCATGAGATCTCCAGTTTTGCTCCTAGCTATAATGCCCATTTGACACTCAACAATGCCTTGAGCAACGGTGCTCAGGAGATATCAAGTCATGTGTTTAGTTGCAGTGAACACCAGGAATCTGTAGGTCTTTAGCTACGAGATTTACAGAGACCTACACAAAATAGTCTATTTAATTATGCTCCATTAATAACTTCCCTCTTTACGAAAAACGTTGACACATTATATATATATATATATATATATATATATATATATATATATATATATATATATATATATATATATATATATATATATATATATATATATATATATATATATATATATATATATATATATATATATATATATATACTTGGCAGGTTATGTTTATGTATAACTGCTAATTACAACATGCAGTCTAGCATAATATCATTATATTCTTACTTATTAAAGTGATCACCCAATGAATCTGAAAATGTATTACTACTACTACTACTACTACTACTACTACTATTATTATTATTATTATTATTATTATTAAATAATAATAATAACAGTATTACTTTTAAGTTCTCTTGCACTCCTCTCCCCTCTCCCAACATACACCGCAATCCACTGCATTGTATTGACTACATACTTTCCCTCACCCCCGAACTCCCCCCAACTTATCCTACAGTTTCCCCTACCCCCTATCCTATCCTCACCTTCCAACTTCCCTAAAAGTAATTAAAATACCAAAATGACACACGTGTTTGAGAAGGTTTGGCTTCTGGTGAATTTATGTGCTTTAACTTTCATGCAGCCCCCATACAAGGGGGATGCGGCCCTTGTATGTGTATGTTCTCTTTTTAAAGAATTTCAAATACTCACTGAGGGGGCAATTTGGTTCATATTAGGGTTAATAGGGGAGGACTGGCGTCTGGAAAGGCATTCGGCTGTAAAAACCAATGAGACTCATAACCAACAAAAGTTAACCCAAGAGCACCTGTCAGCGTCAATATGTCTTACAGGGCTTCGTCAACAAGAATCATCAGAACATCGACCCTATATAGAAGTGTGAACATATGAAGAGCAGAGAGAGAATTCTGCCATGCTGTCTGCAAGACAAGACTTGTCATTATAGTTAATATCTCGACAGTACAAGTAAAATCCTCTCGAATGTACTCAGATATGCACTAAACTTAAGTTTCCTTGTCACTGTTGCTGGCAATACAGCACATCCAGCGTAGGTCTTAAGGCTACGTTTCCACTAGGCTGCAAAACGCTGCTTCTGTTTTTCGCAGCCTCTGCCTGAGTTTAGGTGATACATGTAATCCTATGGAGCTGTTTCCACTAGAGGCTGCGTTTCGCAGCTGCGAAACGCAGCCTCTAGTGGAAACAGCTCCATAGGATTACATGTATCACCTAAACTCAGGCAGAGGCTGCGAAAAACAGAAGCAGCGTTTTGCAGCCTAGTGGAAACGTAGCCTAAGTCCGCACAAATGGGGAAGGTTGGCTCTAGAGAGGGCATACGGCTGCAAAGGCTATACCAAAACAACAAACATACTGAAGTACGTCCGTAACTTTGTGTTCAGTTTTTCTCACTTTCTAATGAGGTCGCTACATTTAGCCAGTCTCCTCGTAACGAGGGTTTGAAAGCCACTACACTTAGTGGAGGTACTATGCACGGACAAAATAAGGCAGGTTGGCGCCAGAAAGGGCAAGTGGAAGTTAACGTTCTTCTAAAACCAAAAACATTTCCAAGGAGAGTCTACCTGTTTTGTTTCAAGCTTTTCCCACTTTCTAAGCTGGCTCACTAAACTTGAGCAACCGCCTACAGACTGGGGGATGTAAACCACCACAACTGATGCCTGTCTAACTACAGGGAGAAATAAGCAAGGTTTGCGACAGTGACAGACACTTCTTCATATGACAAATGTCCCAGTTGGAGGAAGAATATAAACATGAGTCTTGGGAGAATTGACATGACATTTTCAAGTGAAGTAACCTGACAGCAACTTCTAGTCCCAAAGCCTCTGAGGATATATCATTCTTGTATCTTCAATTTTGTTAATGTCTAGGCTTAAATCTGCCTGACGGTTGACTGATGATTCTACCTAGAGTAACTAAGGACTTGACCTAGCTTCTACGAAGACTTGACTAAGAATTACACAGAATGAACAAAGCTCCTTTCTTTTTCTAAGCTTCTTAGCTTCAGAGGAGGTGGGGACTGTTAGTCTCTAGATCTACGCAAGACCAATTACAGTGAAAGATACATATAGATATAGATTCTAATTGGGGTTCGGCTAGATATGCAGAGTCGGTGGGTCTTCTAGTGGTAATCACATCTAGATAGGAGCATAAGATCTATTGATGATATATCGCACGTGGCCTTCCTTGTGGAGTGTGGATTCTGGTTCCAGCTACTGAGGTTACACGTTGCCTCCACGACTAGGCCAGCAAAGGTCCTTCTACCGGACGCTGGTCATCAGTACATGTCGACCGCAAGAAACGGAATCAGATATCGCTGACAATAGAAATGGCATACAGTCGTAAAAGCTATTCCAAATCTTGGAACATGAATACTTCAAGTAGATTTATATTAATAAATTAGATGATGAGATTACTTCAAGACAGAGTGAAGCAATGAAATAAATTTGCTCATTTTGATAGTTCAAGGTATAAGAACTATTACAGAAAATGGTTAACTCGATAGTTCAAGTAGAGCATACATTATTGAAATATGATGAGAATAGTTCAATAGTTGAAGAAAAGTGTGAAGAAGTCAATAAATTTTACTCATTTGGAAAGTTCAGGGCTATTGTGAATTAATAAGTAAATGTTGCTAACTAAAGCGTTCACTAACTATATAAAGTAGAAAACGAACTTTATCAGTGTATATTCATACAGGAGTATTTGAATTAAATCAGTAGTTTTGCTCTCTTCAGAGTTCAAAATAAAAGAGATGTGATTATTTAATTATCCTTTTTGATAGTGCATGAACAGTATTAAGTAACAAACCATATGTGTGTTTACTTATATACATACTTGCATACCTCATGAATAAATAACTATGTGCGTACATGAATTAATAAATAAGCGCGTTAGTAAATACGTACATGTGAATACTTCGTCGTACCCATGTAAGTAACAGTATCTAACCTGCATCTTGGAAGCATGCTCTAGTTCAACTGTTCCTAAAAAGGGTAACCATTCTATTCCTTCAAACTACCAACCAAATGCCCTAACCTCTGCTATCACTAAAGTATTCGAAACTTGCTCAGTTCTTAGTTCTTGAAACATTTTGAATCGAATTCGCTTATTTCTGATCACCAGTAAGGCTTCTGCAAGGCAACGCACGCTGGCGATCTCCATTCTCATCTCACTCATATTTGGTCGTCATCTCTGTAGAACTATGGAGAATCCTTTGTCGTGGCCCATGATATCTCTAAGGCATTTGACAGAGTGTGGCAAAAGGGTCTGTTGGCCAAACACCCTGCTTCTGGCTTTACCTCCCTCTCTCTGTTCTCGATTTCCAGTTTCTTTCTGGCCGTTTTATATCTGTGGTTGTTGACAGCGCAACATCTAGGTTATTAGCAATTACCAGTGATATTTCACAAGGCTCTGTACTTTCACCTACTCTCTTCAGTCTTTCATCAACGATATTCTCTAGTCCCCATCTCCCTCTCTTCTACACACCTTTACCCATAATTTTTTCTTTATTTTTCCTCTACTTCCGTCTGTTACTCGTAATCAGTCTTGTATCACTCTTCCTCCAACTCGTCTGTAACTCGTAATCAATCTTGTATCACTCTTCCTCCAACCCGTCTGTAACTCGTAATCAGTCTTGTATCACTCTTCCTCCAACTCTCAACTCTGATTTACAGAGAATGTCTGAAAAGGGCACCAAAAAATTAAGTTTAATCTAATGCCTCCAAGACAGTTTCTGGCTATCTCTTCCTCCTCCTGATAAGCCTACTGTCTTTGAATACAACGAAATTTACCCTCTTAATTTTATTAATATATTAGGAATTTAGATAGCCTCTAACTTGCCTTGGAGAGGCTTATAATCCAAATTTCTAAAATTGTACCTAAAAAATTGGGAGTTCTGTTCCATTTTTCTCATTGCTCGATCTCTTTTCAGTTACTTAAAATATATAAATATCTTATCCATCTCTGCTTAGAATACTGTTTGTAATTCTGGGGTGCTTCCTCTTATACTTCTCTCCTTCATAGCGTTGAGTCTAAGGCAATCAGATTTTCAATGGCCCTTCTTTTACTTCTAATCTGGATTCTCCTTCTCAACGCCGTAAGGATTTATCCCTATCTCTTTTCTATCATTACTACTTTCATCAATACTCTGATGAGTTTGTAAGCTGCATCCCTACCCCACTGCCGATGCCACGTAACACTCGCCAAGCGGCCTCGTCCCACAGGTAAGGTGTAGAGATATACCTTGCGGATTGGTTGGTACTGTGACTACTTCTTTTCTTTGTATGCTTACATGCATGCAAACATACATGTTTATATACATGTTTAAAAAACATGTTTACATATATATATATATATATATATATATATATATATATATATATATATATATATATATATATATATATATATATATATATATATATATATATATATATATATATATATATATATATATATATATATATATATATATACACACACACACGCACGCACACAACAAGTGGCCTCATTACACAGGTACTGAGTGGAGAACTGTAACTTTCAGATTAGTCGATGAAGTGACTGCTTCTTTCCTTCCACTGGCAGATTTTGGAACTCTCCTCTTGTTTCTTTCTTACCTCTCTCTTATGACTTTTCTTCTCTCTAAAGCTGATCCCTCGTCATCTCAGGGCCTAAGCCTGCCATATTTCTAAGTTATCATTAATCTGACTATTTTTTCAGCCTGTTTTTTAAAGTTTATCTTTCTATTATGTCAGCCTTACCCTTAAGTTGTATATTTTTCTAAAATGTGTTCTTGGTGCCCTGACCCGATTATTTTTTTTCCATCCCGGTGTCACACTCGTAAAAATACGCACATGAAATCAGTCATACTCAGCTTACTAAATCTAACAACATCACAAATGTTTCTCACATTACACTCCATTGACGATGACCAACAACAATGTTGGCAATGCGACCTCATAAGTAAAACCAGTATATTTTAACTTACTGTTACAGATGTATGGATGGAAGAAAAACATACCTGAAAAAAAGAGAGATTATGAAGTTAATATACTGGTACATATAAAATAATTGGAACAATGAAGTTATATTACAGTCATTCGTAGTAATCAGGAATGTAATGACACAGAAACTTAAAATAAGGAGAGTTTCCTTTTATAGCCAATTCTAGGCTTATATATATAGGAATGCAATACAAAGCACATATATTAGAGAGAGAGAGAGAGAGAGAGAGAGAGAGAGAGAGAGAGAGAGAGAGAGAGAGAGAGAGAGAGGAGAGAGAGAGAGAGAGAGAGAGAGAGAGCGTTGTGAGCATATTCATCTGAATAAATTCATTTGAATATATGGCATTTGCATGAAGTTAAAAATAAAATGGTTCCCCGTGCAATTTTTAAAAGAAAATAGACAGAGAAAACGGGAATAAATTCAATATTTATTACCTCTGCAGTAGGTCAAAAATAGACATGGATTCGGGATTCCAGAAAAAAAAGGGGGGGGGTTTACCTTAACCCAGTCACAGAGATAGTCACTATCATTATAAATATCCTTATCATCATTATCACCATGTTCGAAAATATATGCACAGAATTGTCTGCTACCGTAAGGCTTCTTACAGTAATGTAAATATACTTATAAACTTAAAATATTATTCTGTGATTGTTCACATTTGAGATAGATAGATAGATAGATAGATAGATAGATAGATAGATAGATAGATAAAAAGAGAGAGAGAGAGAGAGAGGAGAGAGAGAGAGAGAGAGAGAGAGAGAGAGAGAGAGAGAGAGAGAAAACAATAAGTCACACAGCAATGGTGAAAATATTGCATTATTGCACAGCTGGTCACCCTTGCTGTTCTAAAGGGGTATTTGCCACTTCTTATTCATGAAGAGGGTAAAAGGAGGAGAGAGAGTATGGGAAGCGATATACAGAAGACAGAATCCACACGATGAAGACAGGGTAAGGCAAAACTGTAAATGATGACAGAGGACAATGCAGCAAACCAAGATAGAAGGAAACAAAAAGAAATAGACAGAAGGCAATACAGCACAGGATGACAGAAGGCAACACAACATAGGGAGACAAAAAACAACAATGGGAGACAGAAGATAACACAGCAGAGGGTAACAGAAGGCAACACAACACAAAATCTAGAAAGCAACACAGCACAGGGAGACAGAAGGCAACACAACACAGGGAGACAAAAAACAACAAACCATTGGGAGACAAGAGATCATACAGCAGAGGGTAACAGAAGGCAACACAACACAGAAAGCTAGAAAGCAACACAGCACAGGGAGACAGAAGGCAACACAACACGGGAAGACAAAAAAAAAAACAATAAACCAATGGGATACAGGAGATAACACAGCAGAGGGTAACAGAAGGTAATACACAAAACGGATAAGAATACAAAGTAGGAGACAGATAACAACACAGCAGAGAAAGACAGAGGTAAGACAGAGAAGAAAAACAGAAGATAATACAGAAGATGGAGACGGGAGACCAAATATAATATAGCCTAAGGAGACAAAAACCAAAAGGCAGAGGAAGACAGATGGCAACACAGCATGGAAATTCACAATTAAAAACAAGAGACAGAAAGCAATACAAAAGAGGAAGATGTAGGACAATAAGGAATAAGTAGACGGAAGACGATGCAGCAGAAGGAGGGCGAGAGCAATCCAGCGATAAAACAGTAGGCAATACAGCAGGAAACAGAAGACAATACAGGAATTTTTTTTTCATACGTGTGACACCGGGCCGGGCAAAGAAAACAGAGTTGAGAGAATGATAAATAAGGCAGAAAAGGAGAGGCTGAGAAAATAGTCAAAGACTATAATGAAGACCTAAAAATATGGCATGATTAGCCCTGATATGATGATAAATCAGCTTTTTTAATGAAGAAAGGTCTTAAGAGTTAGGAAAGACACAAGGAGAAAGAGTTCCAGAGTTTTGGAAGTGGAAGGCTAGAAGCAGTCACTGCACCGACCAATCAGTGAGCTGCAAATCTCCACACAGTTCCTGTGTGATATAGCCTCTTGGCTTGTTACATGGCCTCGCCAGCGAGGGAGAGATGCAACTCTCCACTCCTAAGAGCAGCAATGGAAGCAGAAAAGAAAACAAGATGTTACCTTTCGGTGAAGAGAAAAAGAGTCGAGATTGGAAGTAAGAGAAAAGTCATTGACGAGTCTGATGGTCTTAGATTCAACCCTATCAAGAAGGTAATGAGAAGCACTTCTGAATGTGAGAGCAGTTTTTTTTTAAGCAGAGACCGATATGGCCTTTATATAAATTTTAATATTTGCGAAGAGGAAAAGTAATCACGAAAACGAAACAGAACTCCAACTGTCTTAGACACAGATTTAGAAATTAGAATAATGTGATTCTTTCAAGACAAGTTTGAGGCTACCTGCAAGCCGAATATGTTTAAAGAAGTAAGGGGATATATTTTGTTGCTTCCAAAGGCAATAGGGCTATCAGGAGGAGAAAATAAAGAAACGACCAGAATCTGTGTCTTGGAGGCCTTTAAGTTTACTAAATTTTAATTGCACCACTCAGATCTGTCTATCGTATACAAAAGCCGTTTTTCCCCTTTTAAGGGGAGTGGATGAGTCAAGGTATAATACCTTGACTCTGTGGGAAGAGGAAATAAAGAGGAGGGGGTTCCCAGTCCACTTGCTCCGTCCCATTTAGTCGACGCTTACGACATGCAAGGGAACACAGAGGATGTAATCGGAGGATAGAGTTGAAGCACCAGTAATACGAGAATCATTTCGAGCAGCAGACGAATGTTGTGAAGAGAAGGCAGAAGAAACATGTAGGGTGGAATCGTCGGCAAAGGCGTGGAGAAGAGAGAAGGATAGGAACTGGATATGATCATTGTTAAAGAGAAGGAACAGAGTATGTACAAGAACAAAACCCAACGGAACACCACTAGTAACTGGGAATGAGCTAGATGTTGTGCCGTCAACAGTCACAGATGTAGAAAGTGAATAGGAAATTAGAGAACGGAGAGAAGGGGTAAAGTCATAAGCAAGAAGTTTGGCTAACAAAGCCTTGTGTCACACTCTGTCAATAGCCTTAGAGATATCATGGACGACAAAAAAGGATTCCCCATAGTTTTTCAGAGACGACAACTATACATGAGTGAGACGGGATAGGAGGTCACCAGTGAATCTTGCCTTGCGGGAACCGTACTATTGATCCGACATTAGGGAGTAAATATCAAGATGTTCCAAGATGTTTGAAATACTTTAGCGATAGCTGAGGTTAGGGCAACTGGTCGGTATCTAGAAGAATAAGAATGGTCACTTTTCTTGAGAACAGTCTAAACTAGAGAATGCATCCAAAAAGAAGGATAGATGCAGGTTGAGAGAACGAGGTGAAAAAGACTGCAAAGAACAGGAGAAATAAAGCAGATGAAGAGAAAAGACAGAAGACAATATATGGATGAAGACAAAAACAAGAAGGAAAATAAAATAGAAATTACAGTAAAGAAAAGATAGTTGTCAATAGAGAGGAGGATGACAGTGGATGGAGAGAGATAAAAAGATGACAAAAGAAGAAAAATATATTTTGGAGAAGAAAAAGAATACGAAGAAAAATACAATTTCTCTTCTTTTGCTGTCAAATGTGACAAAAATAATGAAAAGTCTACCGCAAGAGATAAAATTGAAAAAATAACATAAACAGAGAAATGCACTTAAAATATCATCAACATTACTGCATGCACAAAGTACCAAAATAACAATAATGAAATAATAGAGAAAACTTTTAAACATCAAGTGAGCTTGTAATAAGAATTCTGGAAAATGAACAAGCACTCCCACGAACATTCATTATTAATATTCAGAGAATACTTTGAGGCGCACCATGAGAACGAAATTCCTCTGGTATGTATGCCATGGGCAGGTGCTCTCCAAGGATGCAGCATATGAGGAGAGAGAATCTTAATCAAGTATCCTTGCCTGTACTTTTATTTTACTTGTTCGTTTAAATAAGGGAGCTGTCGGACAAAAAGCTATGCTCCTATAGAAGCCTGAGGTCGCTAGGCTACTGTTCCCTCATTAATCCTACAACTTTAAAAGCGTACTCATCGTGACCGCTGAGTTGATTTGGGTTACCACACGAACGACCAAGCTATCCTCTCCTTATTATCCACAAATGAATTTAGTAAAGGAAAATTTCCAAGAGGAGTTGAACTCAAGACCTCTGGAAGTTGAGAGCAATGGTACTAGCTGTGAAGAGCTACCCTTAGCTTAGTAAACCTGGATTAAGCAAAAACGACATATTTTTCAGTTCAGTGAATACAATGGAAGTCAATAAACTATATGACTTTAAGGTGCAACATGTAGGTATTTATCTATTTAACTCATTAATGTTATTATGCATTTATGTTAATTAAAGATATTATCCACTTTAAGAGGATTCATTGCAGAGGCAACAGACCTAGTGAAAGAAATGGCCACCTCTATAAAATGAATGGGATAACTTGAATAAATTAAAAAGTAACAAAATAATAATAATAATAATAATAATAATAATAATAATAATAATAATAATAATAATAATAATAATAATAATAATAATACATACATACATACATACATACATACATACATATAAACATGCCTCATTCCCCCTTGTAAGGGGGGCGGCCGAGCCAAGAAACGCGCATTCACCACGATCCACACACACCTCAGCCACTCCTCTCAGCTCCTTGGGGATAAAGGGTTACCACGTCTCCCCCCCCCTTCCTCCCTGCTTGGGTCAGCCACAAGGAAGGTGGGCAAGGATGTTCTACAATGAGGCCCAACAACCGCAGCTGGTTAACCCCCACCGCTTCATCACAAGGCAACTCCCCTCACACCCGTCCACTACAATTCACTGAGCTAGAAGTTACAAGAAATCCCTTTGGGCAGCGTCGTATATGCACAATCTTCCTCCACTTATTCCTATCTCTTGCATGCACTCTTCCTTGTTACACTGACATTCCACGTGCATTCAGTGCTCTTTTCACGCCATCCATCCATCTCTTTCTAGGTCTCCCTCTTGACCTAACTCCAATCACTTCTGCACTCCACACTCTCTTCATTATTTGTTCATCACTCATCCTTTCCATGTGTGCAAACCATCTCGCCACTCTCTGATCTAACCTATCCGATAGCTTCATTCCAACACCCGTTCTCTGCCTGGCATCCTCATTTCTTACTCTATCTATTCTAGATACACCAGTTATACCTCTTCTCCATTACATTCAACTTGTTCCTTTCATCCTCTCTTGCATTCCAAGTCTCTGCTCCAAACAATGCTGTAGGCACAATCACACCTTCATATATCCTTCTCTTTACATTCAATCCCAAATATCTATTTCTCATTACACTTTTCAACCCACCTAGACACTTACTAGCTTCCTTCACTCCGTGATTTACCTCTACATCCACTCGTCCCCTCCATGATACATGTGACCGCAGATACTTAAAACTCTCAACTTCTGCAAACATATCCCCATTCGCTCCTACATTCAATATGTCTACATTAACTCTCCTCTTGCATCTCATGACTTTACTTTTACCAATATTCACCAGCAACTTCCTTCTTTCACACACACACTAACAAACTCAAGTCACCAAATGATTCAATTCATTCTCAGTATCAGGTACCAGTACAGTATCATCCGCAAATAGCAACTGACTCAATTTCCACAACCTTTCGTACTCACCCAATATTTCCAAGCTTTTGTCTAATACTCTTTCATTTACTTCCCTTAGCACTCCATCCATATAAATAATAATAATAATAATAATAATAATAATAATAATAATAATAATAATAATAATAATAATAATAATAATAATAATAATAATAATAATAAATAATAATAATAATAATAATAATAATAATAATAATAATAATAATAATAATAATAATAATAATAATAGAAAAAAATTAACGTTCACTTTTAAAGCTAATTAAAATAAATATATGCACAAAAAACTGCTTAAAAATATCAGAAGCAAAATAAAAATAGAAATATTTCATGACCTTCATGATGCTCCAAAGCACGTAAAAAATATACCAGGGAGCTCTCCTCCATGTGCAGATAGTAACAAGACGAATCCATATTATAAGAACCAGATGAAGGCGGTAAGTATCAGATATGTAAGCACTGAGGAGGACAAATGGATATAATATCTTTGTCCTATGAGAGAGAGAGAGAGAGAGAGAGAGAGAGAGAGAGAGAGAGAGAGAGAGAGAGAGAGAGAGAGAGAGAGAGGAGAGAGAGAGAGAGAGAGAGAGAGAGAGTAAACCAGTTTTAGTTGTCCGAGATAGAAAGAAGAGAAACGTAAATATTGACTCACCTATGAAAAGAAAAGTTAAAAGTGAGAATGAGATACATTGAGAGACAGATTTAAATGAGAATTCACAGCGAAAACTAGACATATTGAAAGACATTTAAAGGACAGTTTTCAGAGAGATTAAAGGAAATTGCATTAAAAAAAAAAAACTAAACATACTGAAAAAACATTAAGGAGGATTTAGACTGAGAACTAATAATAAAAAAATAATTAATAAATAAAAAAAAATTAAACAAAACAAATCCTAAAAGTGGAGCATATGATAAAAAATAATAAAGTCAGAGGTATTTAAACACCTTAAAAGAATGAATTAATAATAATAATAATAATAATAATAATAATAATAATAATAATAATAATAATAATAATAATAATGATAATATATTATTATTATTATTATTATTATTATTATTATTATTATTATTATTATTATTATTATTATTATGATGATGATGATGATGATGATGATGATCCATTTACCTGGGTGATTGCGCGTTGACATCAGTCGAAGTGGTAGGTGCAGGGGCTGGAGCGGGTGATGGAGTCATGATCCTTTAAGGCGATTTTCTCACGTTTTGATATAGAATTTTCGACTTTCTAAATTCTGACAAAAGTCTACACTTTCTCTTTTAAATGTTATGTTCTCTCACTGTCTTCTATTTTTTTCCTCAATTTTCACTAGTCTTTTATTATCTTATCTATATGTCTCTTGTTTCCCTGTAAATTTTTATTCTTATTAATTTTAAAATCTTTGACATCATATTATTTAATAAATGGTTTACTGTAGGCCTAATTAAATTTTTGTTTTCGGTTTGACTATTGCTTTGATCGTAGCATCAAAAAAGTTCAGTCGAAAGCTTTGCACAGACAGCCAATAAAACTATTGAATGAACTTCATTTGATAAAAAAAAAAAAAAAAATCCATTCGTATATCAATAAAAATAGGCCTTCATTTCTAGATTTCCCATGTCTAGATGCAAAGTTTCCTTGTTACGTAATTTTTTTTTCTAGACTATATGTATCTATGATTCAAGTGTTTCCTTCGAGATCTTTGGAATGTAGTCAATAAAACGTATAAAAAGGCTGCCTCCAAATAGACAAAGGGCTTGGGCCCGATTTCTTGAATAGTGTAAACCTAGGATACCATTTTGTTAGTTAGCTAGACACAAACAAATGGATTTCATACACGCCTCTGACGCGGTTCTGTGTATGGCTAGGATCCCGCAAGGGATCCTAGCCATACACAGAACCGCGTCAGAGGCGTTTATGAAATCCATTTGTGTGTCTAGCTAACTAACAATATGGTATCCTAGGTTTACACTGCTTGAGAAAGCGGGCCCAAGCCCTTTATCTATTTGTGGGCAGCCTTTTTATATGTTTTATTGACTTGAACGGCGTCACATGCGTTTATGAAATTAATTTGTGTGTGTCTAGCTAACTAAGAATCTGGTATCCTAGGTTTACACTGTTTAAGAAATCGGGTCTTTCTTTCGAACCTATTGTAAAACTTAACCTTTTCGCCAGGAATCTTTCCAGTGGAGGGAATTCATTGGAATTATAGGAACAATTCCCGTGGAAATACAAAAATATCTATGTTATCTTCCTCTTATAATGGAATCTAAAACTTTCATTTTTTTTTTCTTATTTTTATGTCACGATCAGTGACGATGATAAGGCTGAACAAAGATCGATTTTAGCCGAGGAATTAAGGCTGGATGTCCTTCCGAAAGCCCTTTTTAACAATTAAATTAAATGAAAATAAACATCAAAAATAAAACACAACTGAGAAAATATAAGCCAGTTTATCATCTTCCCAGTTCAAGTACCAAATTAAATGGACTCCCAGGAAGATTACAATATAACACAGATGAGTATCGATGAGTTCCCAGTCTCAAAACTAACTTAAAGTTATTTAAAGGAAGATATCACAAATTCTAACCCATGTGAATCTCTTCAAGTTAAAGTTA
This sequence comes from Halocaridina rubra, assembly GCA_037179515.1. NCBI lineage: Eukaryota > Metazoa > Arthropoda > Malacostraca > Decapoda > Atyidae > Halocaridina > Halocaridina rubra. Next base: position 124,613 of record JAXCGZ010007607.1, read on the forward strand.
ACCTCTCCATGATGCAGGGATTAAAATTAATCTTCCCAGTTTAATATTAATGGACTTAAGAAAGAGCAGGATAATAAATATAACATAGGAATTCATCTTCCCCCCTAAAGAAGTCTGTCCATTTACGATATCTAAATTAAAGGAAGAAAAAACTAAAAAAAAAAAAAATGCAACCCAGGTAAGTCTGTTCCCTTTAAAATAAACCTTGCATGCTGCAGCGCCAGCAATCAATACGCTGAAAACGGGAGTTTAAAGAAAACGGATGCGAGACTGCAGAGCAAACCCCCCCCACTGCCACCATCATCACAACCCCCCCATTATCAGCTGATCGAAGACAACACCCCAGTGACGTCAGAACCAGGTCAAAATTGGCTTCCCTTTACTCGAC
>JAXCGZ010007607.1:130000-140000 GCA_037179515.1 Halocaridina rubra
AATGGCGAAGTTATAAATGAGCCAGAGGAATTCAACAGCAAATGGACAGAATATTTCACCAATTTGTTAAATGTCCCTCAAGCTGGTCAGGAAGATGAGGAAGATGAGATAGAGGTCGTGACAGATCCAGAAGACATGGTGACCATGACGAGATGAAGGATGCATTGAAAACAATGAGTAATGGGAAAGCATCCGGTATAGATGAACTACCGATTGAACTCTTCAAGGAGGCAAGTGAAAATATAAGAACATATTTACTAGACATCATCAACCAATCCTTATTAGAAGGTATTGGCCCTGAAGATTGGGGTAAGCAAACCATTTGCCCATTTTTCAAGAAAGGAGACCCAACAAAATGTGAAAACTATAGAGGCATTTCCTTGATAAATCATGCAGCTAAATTGTATGAAAGAATATTAGAAAGAAAACTAGGATTATCACTGAGCCGCGATTCTGAGGCGTCAGGTCGAGGTTTCGCGCCCCGTCACGGTCTGAGGTTAGCAAGGGCATGCACTAAGGGTAACGGTTACGTCTGCCAAAGCAAGTCCTTGGCAAGAAGGCAACCGTCCTAGCCCTAGGTTGAAAAGGGAGTCCGTGACGTAAAACCGGAACATCTGGGATAATGGCAGCATGGCTTTCGAAAAAGCAGAGGTACAACAGATATGATATTTTCCATTCGACAACTGATGGAAAAAGCCTGGGAATTCGATAATAAATTGTACATGATTTTCATTGATCTGCACAAGGCTTTTGACTCTGTACCTATAAAAAGATTGTGGAAATGCCTACACGATTATGGAATAAATAGTCAACTTCTGAAAGCAATCAAGAGCACGTACAGTCCATCCATAAGCAAAGTAAGCACAGAGTATAAAAATGTAAAATGGTTTGAAATAACATCTGGGGTGAACCAGTGAAGTGTTTTGTCATCTTTGTTGTTCATAACCTATATGGACAAACTCATGAAACGAGTAAAGAACCAGCAAGAAACACCAATGAGGACATTAGCCTACGCAGATGATATTTGCCATTGGGAAACAAGTAGGGATGGATTGCAGGAGGCGGCGGAGAGACGGGATAGGGCATTTGCAGAAGCGGGAATGAAGATGGATAAAGTGAACACAGAAGTCATGGTATTTGGTAGGGGAGAAGAGATCCTAAATATGTCTCAGTGGAACTACACTCCCACAAGCAAAAGAATTTAGGTATCTTGGAGTAAAGATTAAATCAACTGGAGATAAGCACGAAGAGATCACTGAAAGAATCAATAAATACTGCAGACAATTCCACTTGCTCTACCCATTGTTCAAAGAAAAACATATCCCACCATAAATTAAGAAACTAGTCTACACGACTACTCTTATACCGACATTAACCTATGGAGTTAAAACTTGGACATTTACTACAACAGACATGAGTAGATTAGTAGCTACAGAAATTAAACCTATCAGAATTATACTTGGTAAAACTTGAATGGATAGAGTAAAGAATGAAGAACTTAGAAGAAGACTAGGAGTGGTATCATTGGATACAAAAATTGAACAAGCTAAGCTAAGGTGGCTGGGACATGTACAAAGAATGGAGGAGGCAAGAATTCCAAAAACTAGCATTCAAATGGACACCAAACGGAAGAAGGCCCACAGGCCGCCCACAAAAAATATGGAGGGATAGTATACAAAAAATCTTAACAAAATATAGAATGGGAAGACAGAATAGATTGGAGGAGGAGGATATCTTCCGGGACAAAGCGGAATGGAGAAAAGATGCTCCGCACTGACAGGCTAAAAAGCCTACCTGTGGGAGGAAAGAAAGGAAGAAAATAATAATAATAATAATAATAATAATAATAATAATAATAATAATAATAATAAAAATAATAATAATAATAGTCATAATAGCAACTCTTCTCTACCCACTCCATCTGCCTGCACTGTTTTCTTCACCTCTGTATCGAGCCGTTCGTTACTTGGAACAGTTGACCTCAAATACTTAAATTCACCTTCGACACCTCTGTGCCTTGCAAATCTCACCCTTCCATCATCCCTCCTTCTCATTTAGAAACGTCTATTCTGGTTTGCTCCTACTGACTTTCATTCCCCTTCTCTTCCTTGCATACCTCCATCCCTGGGTTTGCCTCAACCCGTTTTCTACTCTCACTACATATCACAATGTCATCTGCAAACATCAAAGTCCAAGGCGATTCCTATGTGATATTGTTAGTCAACCTGTCCAACCTCATGATACACATGAAAGGGGTCAGGTTCGATCCTTGATGCAATCCAGCCCCAACTTTAAACCCACCCATCAATATCGCAGCACACCTCACTCCTTCAAAATCAACAGACACAGAGTGCAACTCCTTGTCTTCTCTATACTTCTCCACAGACTCTCAAAGCAAAAATTGCCATTGCAGTGTTTCTCCATAGCAGACTATATTTTGGTCTTCATAAGTCCTCACATCTCTTCAACATTTTTGCTTTTTCTATCCTTACTCATATCTTCATGTTGTGAATCATCAATTTATGCCTCTGTAATTGTTGCATCTTTACGCAACTTCCTCAGTATTAAATTTTGGTACTAATTTTCTACGCTCTTCAGGCATTCTCCCAAAATTTTGTTCAGTATTCTGGACCAACCACCTTACCTCTCTCTTCATCCTCTTCATAGCTGATCTCTTTTACTTCTCATTGCCCTACTGCATATTTCTGATCCAATATCTCCACATTATATATCCTTCTCTCCCTTTAAATATTCTTAGCTCACCAGCTCCTAAATATATTCCCTCCACTTTATCGACACACTCGCCTTATTTTTCAGCACATTTAAATGTGCGTTCTTAAGCAGCCGAACCTGGTGTACATTTTTTTTACAAGCTAGGGCACCTCTGTCTGGTCAAACTGTGCAAGTTTCCTTTTCCTTTTCCCTGGGTCATTCTTCTCATACACTATAAGCCTCTTCCTTAGCCTCTGCCACCTCTCTTTTCGCCTATCTCTGCATCTCTTTGTACTCCTTTCTACTTTATTCGTCACTCTGGCTATTCCAGGTCCTTTTCCCAAATCTATTTTTCGTTATACTTTCCAGGACCTCCTCATATCACTATCTTAGCTTCCTTCGTCTGCTAAAAAAAAAAATAATAATAATAATAATAATAATAATAATAATAATAATAATAATAATAATAATAATAATAATAACAATAATAATAATAATAACAATAATAATAATAATAATATTATTTTTATTATTATTATTATTATTATTATTATTATTATTATTATTATTATTATTATTATTATTAATAATAATAATAATAATAATAATAATAATAATAATAATAATAATAATAATAATAATATTATTATTATTTTTATTATTATTATTATCATCATATATTATCGCATGCTATTATAAGGAAAATGCTTTCATTATTCAAAGTATATATAATACATACTGGCTTCACGAAGAGCTATCTTACCCTTTTTTGTATTTCTCATCTTCATTATTTATCTATTTACTTATCATCATAGTTATTTATTTGTTTATTTATTTATTTATTTATTTATTTCCCATGTTCAACAAAAGTATTTATCTCCACGTATTTGTAATTCACGACTCCTTTTGCATCAAGGAAAAAGTTATTTTCTGCAAATAGATTTCTGCCATGCTATCTCACCGCAGCAAAAATTGGATAAAACAGGATATTATCTGAGAAAAATATATTGCGCGTGCATATGTGTATGTATGTATGTATGATTAATACAATAAATCATTATAAAACAAAAATCCAATGTCATGGGGTAACGCTCTAACATGTCCTTTCTTGATCAGTCTTTTGTCTACTCATTATCACAAAATAAAAAAAGAAATTAATTAAATGAAGATAAAAATGCATCATACAAGACAAAGTAAATACGCACGTGAATAAAAAAAAACATATATATATATATATATATATATATATATATATATATATATATATATATATATATATATATATATATATATATATATATATATATATATATATAAGCAAATAGCAAGATCAGAGACATGAGGTATACAAAAAAAAAAAAAATCGAGGTTATATACAAAATAGTTTTTCCCACACCACGCGAACAAAAATGAAGTTAACACAAATATGAAGTTACATCGCAATGCCTAATCTTACCTCGGTAGAGGAATAGATAAATATTCTCATACGTAAAATACTGAAAGGCGAGGTTTGAATAACGACGTGACATTTTATAAGTAATTTTCTTGTTCTACGTTAAATGATAAAAAAAAATAACTAACACACGCAAGACAAACTTATACAGACAAACACAAAGACTCCAAATTTACTTTGAAACCGAAAGACAACAAAAGGGCTTTACCATAAGCAGCCGAGGAAGTTAAAAATTCCCAACATGGCACTAGGGCAAAATATGCAAATACAAATAAGAAACAAAAACAAAAAAGCACAAACAACAAAGTGGAAAAAAAAAACTCCCAATCCTCAACAACATAAGAGCCAAGCGAAAAGTTTTTACCTAACCATCTTTATGCCATAAGACAACTGAAGGCTTTAACTACAGCAGATGAGGATATAAAAATTCTCTACATCACACTATTACAATGGTGGTTAGCACAACAAATAAGCAAACAAGAAACAGTACTCGCAAAAACAAAGTAAAAACCATTTCATACCTTCTCTGCACAGCAAGACAACTGGAGGGTTTTAACCAAAACAGAGGATGAAGCTAATAAGCCCTACATCACACTATGGAACACAATACAGCAAAATACAATAAATAGGCACAAACATCAAAGTATCAACGACTTCACCAACCTTCTCTGCAAATTGAGATAATTGAAGCGTTTAACCCAAGCAGACAAGAGTAACGGAATAACAAAAGCAATTCCAAAAATGAAGGTCAGATCATCGTTAGAGATTACACTCGGATGGACTCACTCAGCGGATGGAGACTCAAAGGATGCTTACCGAACCCTTTGAAAATTACGTGAATCATTCAACTTAGGGTTCATTCTTGATATATCTTGATACTTAGGGGGAATAGAGATGAGACCTACCGATGTTATCACTTGATGATCATACTTGATACATTTTGATGAATGAAGAAATGAGAGATGAATTGTTACTGATGCTGTGATGCTTGAGAGAGATAACAAAAATACCAACGAAAACTGTATTTCCTTTTAATTAGAATAAGACAGTAAGGAATAAGAATATCTAAATTTTTCTTTTTCTTAATGTTTTCTTGGTGCCCGGACCCGATGGAGGTCATTTTCCTTGCCCGTCCCGGTGTCGTACTCATAAAAAGTAGGATGGGGGAGAATGAAACAACTTTAGATAACAAGGAGAAATCGACGGCCTAATAACATTGCAGCGGGGATGGTGGAAAACTCTCTGTGGATGATAGGTGGAAGATAACTGTATATATTACTATAATATACGGATAAAGATATACCTGATGTCTGTATGCATTATTGTATTGATACACGCAAACACACACACGCATGAACATGGATAAATGTACCTATGCAATTTTCATAACTACATCCTTCATAGCAAATTTCTATTCATATACAACGTACACGCACAGGCTCCTCCCTTCCTACAAAAGGGCCTGGTGGAAGAGTAAAGGGCGGTTTACACAGTCAAACGGTTCGTCGAACGCGGTTCGACAGACAAGTGTTTGAAGTGATGTTCGAACGTGTGAACGGGGTATTTGGTAGTCGAACACGTTTATCCTTCTGTCTTTCCTAGTTATTATGACCTTTCATCCTTCAAAAGGCAGATCTATCGTCATCTCAGAGCCTAGTCCTCCATATCTTTGGGTCCTCTTTACTTTGACTGTTTTTTTCTGTCTGTCGTTTTCCTTTGTGTGACATTACCTCTTCTCTGCCTTGCCCTTAACCTTTTTCTTTTCCTTCGTCTTGGTATTTTCTCGTGCCTGGGCCTTTGTTGATGAGGGCAGTTTCTGTCTGCCCCGGTGTCACACTCTTAAAAAAAAATAAAAAAAATATAGGGTTATATCTAATTCCAAAAAATGTTTCCGATGATACAACAAAATTCCGACAAATGGGAGAGTTGTCAACAAACTTCCCATAAGGGGGAGCGGCCAGTCAACATAGTTTCTACAGAGACTGTAGATAACTGGATACATTGTTATTTGAACAAAGTATTCCCAGCAGGGAGTGTTCATTAAAGAAATATCCATAGAAGGGAACGTACATTCACAAACTTCCACAAAGGGAAGTGTTTATTCATTGAAATTTCCACAAAGGATAGAGTTTATTGAACAATACCCCATAATGGTGACCGTTAATTTAGCAATATTCCCACAACAAGTCTAATTTCAGGCAGTTGGCTGAATGATGACTGAAAACTTCAGGAACACTCAAACCCGTCTTTGTTACATCCCCAGAAAGTTCACCTCGCACTTCAGGATGGGAACCCTGCTCTAGAAGGTAGAAGTAAGGAGACAACAAACCTTGCTGGTGATTGACTAGTCACAATAATATACGGAATATACTTTTTTTTTTTAGCTTTAAACTAAGACTATGGCTATTCCAACATTGGACCCACACATATAAACGGCGTGTTTACTCAAATGGCCAAGCTTTTAGATCACCACTATCCTCTCCTCGCATACACTAGTCCTTAAGTTATACGAAAACAACAAGTAAATACTGGTCAGAATTTTTCCTACAGGGAAAACAATGGAGTATTGTGGCGCCTTTTCGTGTAGCAGCAAAATGTCAGCCCAGCAAGCTTATAGAGAACATTAATACATAGATTTTCGGGGTCAGCGAAAGAACAGCATCCTCTATAATGTAAGACAGCGATAAACAGCTTTCTAAAGAGCATATACATAAATGAAGACATGAATAAAAAAAATATAGCTGAATTAATCTCTGAAATAAAACATAAGCAAAATTACAAATAAAGACAAAATAAACGATATAAATGCATTATATACGAATATATTTATTGATATATTTAATATATAATAAATAAATAAGCAAATAAATAAATAAATAAATAAATGCAAGCATAAAAACAAAAATACAGCAATATATAAACAATGAAATAAATAAATGCATACATAAATAACTCTAAATAAATAAGCAAATACATTAATATGGTAAATAGATAAATATAAGCATAAATAATTAAAAATATCTTGAATATGTAGTACCTGTGCTCTCTCTCTCTCTCTCTCTCTCTCTCTCTCTCTCTCTCTCTCTCTCTCTCTCTCTCTCTCTCTCTCTCTCTCTCTCTCTCTCTCTCAAGGATTTCTCCAAATTTACTTTACTGTGTCTTGACTGTATAGTCCTTGAAACTTACTGTAAATGTAAAATAAAAATAAAACAATGACTTTATAGTTATATAATAATAGCTGAATACTGGACAAAAAAAACAACAACATATAAACTGACAAACAGCTTCTTGCTTGAAAGTGTAAATGAATTTCATTTGCTTGCGGTTCACACTAGAACCTTCTTCAGAGAACCAGAGCATAAGTCAGCTATGCTTCCGAATTAAATACAACTTTTATCTCACAGTACAATGTATAAAACTGATACTTTATTTAGGATAAGAGAGACAGAAAAGAACATACAAACAAATAGACAATTGATGACCAATACTCCTAAATAGAATATAGGAGTATTGCATTTTGAGTTGTGTCAGAGCTATCTATAAACCCAGCATTATTACTTATAACTATAATATTGAGTGATCACACTGCGGGCCACAAGTGGAAGGTCCGCTCACCCTCAAGGGTGAACATCCAACAAACAAACAAAAGTGATCACAGTACCTCCACTCATAAAAAAAAACTAGTTATTTCCGGCTTATAAGTGGTCTTTTAGTGAGGTTTTGTTATTCTATAGTAGTCGAGAGAGAGAGAGAGAGGAGAGGAGAGAGAGAGAGAGAGAGAGAGAGAGAGAGAGAGAGAGAGAGAGAGAGAGAGAGAGAGAGAGAGATAATAACCTTCAAACCGAGTCCCTGATAAAACTTTAAACAAAAAAAAATCAGTACTGAAATGCAAATACACACGGAAGGTCTTCCTAACATATGTCTCAACCCACAGTAATTGCTATTCATTTGATCAATGAGAGCAAGCAGAAGACATTATTATAAAGGAGTCTCCATCTCATTAAGCGAGGCATTCCCATCTTTCCAAAATGGGAAAAAAAAATGCTTGTGTGACAAGGTCTATTTATTTGTCTTCACTCATATAAAATAATGTCTTCAAGTCGTCACGAGATGATCAGAATGATGGTTGATGGTTAGGCCTATTATAAGCCTGATAATATAACAATTAGAGACGCTGTGCTTCTAAACAGACAATTGAAGCAATATATATATATATATATATATATATATATATATATATATATATATATATATATATATATATGGACACCAAATACAAACAAATTTTGCTTGCACAGACTTAATTTGCCTAAATACAAAATACCAGTGAAATAGTACAGATCGATGTCATTTGTTCAAACACCACATTCAAACAGTTTGCATGCACAGATTAATCTGCTTAAACACCGTAGAAATAAATTGCCATGAACCACCTTACTTTTGACCAAACACCACACACCAATCTGCTTGCACAGATTTAATTTGCCCAAACACCACATAACAAACAATTTATATAAACAGGCTTAATTTGTTCGAGCAAGACAAAAATTATGCAAGCGAAGATTTAGGTGGCTCAAACACAAAGACATCAACAACACATTTGCACGAAACGACTGACCTCGCCCAATAATCACATATAAATGCTTAGCATGGCATGAACAGAGTTTATTTGCCCCTGACAGCACACACCCACAGATTTGCAAACATCTATTAAATGGTGCCTCGACAATGATTGTTTAGAATATACTCCGTTTTAAAAGGCACCACAATCATAGACAAACAAATCAAAATCTAACTAAAAGACTGGTGTTCTAATTGATTTTCTTTTAAACTAATCAACAAGAAAACAATACCTAAAATACAAACTTCGAAAAAACTAACATTAAAACAACAAAGAATCGAAACAGGAAGAAAGAAAAAATGCGAGTTCTGAATAAAAACACGTAAAAAGATTATCATTATTTTTTCATTCTTTGTCGGGAGGGGGGGGGGGGTTTAGGTTGCTCACTAATCCGTCCAAAATGTTCATTTATGTAAATCTTCCAATAATTTTATTACAGTATTTTTTATTTATTTTGTAACAAAGAAAGTTTATTTATATAACAACTGATAAAAACGTCAATTTTTTTTTTAAGAATTTTGTTTGTTTTAGAATATATTTACATATAGAAAACGAGCTTCAAAGGCCCTTTTCTGTTTGAAATCAGCTTAAGTTCACAAATACTCAGAAAAGTTATTTAGAGATGTATGCAACAATTCATGGGTTAAAATGTGATTAATATTTGGAGAGAGCTTTTGAGATCTTTTTTTCCGGTAGAAATAAGTTCTAAGGTCATAGGCCTCATAATGGTATTTAGTGGTGTATGAAACACAACACATGTAAAATGCCATTAATAAAATAAAAAAATAAAAAGTTCTCGACAGTCAATTGACGGTAAGTTTCAAAGAGTTCAGAGGATATATTTAGAATGAGCTTCGAAGAGGCTATACGTTTCAGTATTGTCTTACTTACAATTTCATAAAAAAAAAAAAAAAAGCTTTTTAGTGAAGCTTCAAGTAAAAAACTACAGTTTCGAAGTTTGGTTATCGTGTACAAGTCAAGAGCAATTATTTACCGCCCAAAATAATTACCGCTACAAATAAGTTTTACTCTTGTGGTTTTTAATATATCCGTACACCTACTATCGGATAATAATAATAATAATAATAATAATAATAATAATAATAATAATAATAATAATAATAATAATAATAATAATAATAATAATAATAATAATACAAAAATATCTGAAATTACTTAATTTTTTTGTTTGAACAGGATATACCCAGTACGGA
>JAXCGZ010007607.1:150000-162500 GCA_037179515.1 Halocaridina rubra
GAGAGAGAGAGAGAGAGAGAGATTGATTACGGTGTTGATTTCCGTTTTCTATAAAACGGACCTTAAAGAAAACCGAACATTAGGATACGACTAAAGTATAATTAAAATGCCGGCAAACTTGAAAATAATTAGTGTATACATACGTATTTCGCCCTAGCTTTTTTCTGTAAGTATATATATATATATATATATATATATATATATATATATATATATATATATATATATATATATATATATATATATATATATATATATTATATATATATATATATATATATATATATATATATATATATATATATATATATATATATATATATATATATATATATATATATATATATATATATATATATATATATATATATATATATATATATATATATATATATATATATATATATATATATATATATATATATGTATATATATATATATATATATATATATATATATATATATATATATATATATATATATATATATATATATATATATATATATATATATATATATATATATATATATATATATATATATATATATATATATATATATATATATATATATATATATATATATATATATATATATATATATATATATATATATATATATATATATATACACTACTACATATTTCCTTTATTATGAACATATCATAAAAATGAATTATAAACCAAATTTTCGAACAACACTCGCACAGCTATGTTTATATACACAAATAAACAAAATACAAATACTTTATATAATTTTTCATTGTAGCGCAAATTTGTTCAATAAAATAAAACTTATATAAATCACTGAATACTAATATAAGTGACTCAGAAGAAAAAAAAATTATTACATAAATGATTCTGAGGCCTGTTTAAGCTACTATACTTTCAGAATATTTTATATGCAAACAATTGTGAGTTTTTTTTTAAATATAATCAATAAACACTGCAAGAACCCCAATATTAATAATAAAGAAAAATTATTCCAAACTTTTTTTTTAGAGCAAATATGATGTAAGGACAATCTTCCGAACTTATAGAAACAGGTTGGGGGTATATGCATACACATTGATGTGTGATTACTTCACTGGACAGGTACATTTTCAAAGGTACTTTACACACACACACATATATATATTATATATATATATATATATATATATATATATATATATATATATATATATATATATATATATATATATATATATATATATATATATATATATATATATATATATATAGATGAAGGTTCTTTTGGACTAAAAAGGACTGTCCAAGACAGACCGATGATAAGTCTTCCTTCAGTTACGGTTATTATTCTATCCCTACATCAGTACCGAATATTCTTGGATATTCATTACACATCTCTTATCTCATCACATCCGACAAGTCACAACATTCCTCATCTCTGTATCTCTTTACTTAACTTCATGTTTTCTTTGTTCCCGGGCACGATGAGGCCAGATTTTTTTTTTTTTTTTTTTGCCCGTATACTGGTGTCACAATCAAATATATATATATATATATATATATATATATATATATATATATATATATATATATATATATATATATATATATATATATATATATATATATATATATATATATATATATATATATATATATTAGTCATTTTATTACTTTAGAAACTCAATATTTTTCGGAGAATGGCATATAATTTTGAAAGCTGTTGCTACTGGAGACATTAACATTAAATTACTGCCAAATGAGGATTGTGGAGGATTTCCTGTGTGTTATTTACCCTTCGATCTTATAACCCCCTAAATTCGGAAATCCTGACACGGCTTCAGTAGAGGCCTACCACGATCTCAAAATTAAATCCTCTACCAATAAAATATAATTAATATTACATGCATAAACATACATGCAAATATTTTATATGGGGGTTTATGAACTGCTGATATGTGAATATTTAAATAAACTCTCCTCACCTTAAATTAAAACTTCCTCATACAGAATAATACATTTTCTAACATACATTCTACCTACGAGTGTTCAATTAAATGAGCTCATTCTGTCCCTCACACGTAGTTATAAATATTGTTAGAAATACAATGTATCTGTACTCATCTGTCCGGACAACCCTGATGTCGTCAGCAATCACGGGACTCCGAATCAAAAACGTATCTTCTGATCCACAGATCTCTATCACGTTCTTCTACTTGAGTGTCTCGTAATGCCCCACGAGAACAACAAATTATAAACTTATAAGTACTGTTAACAAACACAGTAAGAATGAGTGCCTCGTAGCATCTCACGACGGCAACTAACTTTATAAGAAAGTCCCACAAACTCCTCTAGTTTGTCGGGGTCCTTGGTACTAGGACTAAGTTGACTTATGACTTGCTTACAACAGTTCTTTGTTCAACGAGGCGATGCAATAAGCGTTATCAAGGAGGTGAAGGGTTAATGGCTAAAATCCATTAGTGACCTACATTCCTTTCTCCACGTCTTCTACGGCCAGCCTCCCTAACAAACTACACATTATACATACGAATATACGTGTATACATGATAGAACTTAATAAGTATACATGCTAAGTCTAAAAGTATACATTCATGCACTTACGTTACAATAAACGAAACTATATGCAAAATAACACTTACATAATGTACGTACAAATAAACTGTCTTGAAATATATTCAAGACATCCTGGGCCCCTCCAAAGAGGAAAAAATGGAGGGTCTCCCCATCAGTACTACAATTTATCGTCAATGATTAAGCGTGCCCACAATTCTTTAACCCTTTGGGCAGCTTGACGTTCATATCTTTCATAATTTGATGATTCCTCTTCGTATACTTCTGACAATAGATATTCCCATGAGAGCTTTTCAGACCAAGCTCTCTGAATAAGAATTTTCCCTCTTCTTAGTAAGGGTGATATTAGACGTAAGGGGTCCAAAAATATACCCACCAGTGACAGAAGTTTATGTTTTGTCAGCACTTCATCTCTAGCCTTCAAACCTTTCAATGACAACTTGTCTGTATTTATATTCCAGATTAAACTAAAGTTTGATACTTTAGGAGATCTAGAATTTTCAGAAAGGCACTGATCCAGTACCCTTTGAAGTCTTGCATTGTTGGAATTCAGTGCTTGCAGTGATATTTTGGTCTTTTCCCACTCTACATCTGCAGTATTGCATATATCAAACTGTTTCTCTTCACTGGTACAAGCATCCAACAAATTACCCACATGAACATTCTCCAATATTTCCTCCAACTGTTCTATTAGAGACTCCATTTGTCCAAAGGCACTCTGAAAATTGTGCAGGAGTGGAGTGTGGATAGGCTTCAAGGGAACGTACTCTGTAAAACTTCTAAGTGTAGTTTTATCTTCGTAATGCACTTCTTGCTTTACTCCTATACTCTCTGGCTCCCACAACTTATTAACAGGCTCTATGGTCTCTTCATTCAACAACTTATTAACTGGCCCTTTGGCCTCATCAATCAACTCTTGCGTTGTAGTAGGCATTAACTGTGTTCCTACTCGCATAACAAGTTGGTTTTGTACACTACTGGACCCATGTTGAGTATCACGAGGAATATGGCCATACAACATGACACCACCTGGTGTTTCCATCAAAGTATAGACATCCCACTTGTTAATACCACTAACAAACTGACTAAAATGTAAGGCACCAATAACAATGCCAATGTTGTCAAGTACATCACTATCAATATCTTCATCGGCCAACTTGTGACCATTAGACTTTAACACATTTGCAGCCTTTGCTAGTCCTGGAGTGTGGATGCTAATTACCATGTCATCAACTACGAGTAATTTAACTCTGGCTCTTCTTTTCCCCAATTTGATAACTACATTTACAACAGGAAAACTTCCTTTCTTCGTCTCAGAACGAAATGCATCAATACCAAGAGACATTTCATCTACTGGGCTTAATTTAAGCCTTTCAGCTAATTCCCTAGTTATAAAGGAACACTGGGAACCTGTATCAAAGAATAACCTAGTGCTTACCCAAAGATTTCCCTTTGAGCTGCTTATTTTTCCACTTGCAGTAGGCAGAGCACATGAAGGTAAACTCTGCTTCACCATTTGCCTCTGTACTGCCTTCATAGTCATCACACCAACATGTTTCTTGTTCTTTCCTGAGTCAGAATGTTCTTGCTCATTGCTTGACTCATCTATATTTGAACCATTTTCTGACTGTTCATTCAGAAATGAAGGTTCTTCAAACCTTCTACGAAAATATGACTCTTGTTCATAACACAAGGCTGCATGATGACCATTTTTCTTACACTTCTTACACTTTAACTGAGTGTAACATTCATTTGCATAATGCCCTGACTGAGTACATTTCAGACATTTGTTATTGTTTCTCAATTTGTCTCTGCGTTCGTTTATACTAACTACTTTATTACACTGTTCAGACTTATGACCTTGCCAACCACAGAATACACATTCTGTTTTACTATTTACTACCTTTGCAGAAGCACCATAACTACCCACATTCTTTTTATAGGACTGGGTCTCATCTCCCTGGGAGGTTTGGGTCTCTCCCTTTGTGTTATCTTTAGTGAAGTTGCCTTCTATATAATATACATATTTTCCCAGTTCCTTCAAGAGGGTTTCATATGTAGGATATTTTGTGTCTATTTTCATGCTAATCCAGTTCTCAACATCTTTTGGCAATTTCATCATCACGAGTTCTGAAAACACCCAATCAGTGTTCTTCATGTCTCTATAATTTTTCAGACTTCGAGTAATGGCTTCTACTTCCTGCTTGAACTTAAAAAGTGATGAATAATTAGAAGAGGGAGTTGATATTTTTACCAATTTCCTCATTAAATTTCGTACAATCCTGTCCTTGCTGGCATAAACAGCTTGTAGCTGTTGAATGCACTCATCATAACTCTCACTAGCAACAGGATATCCCTTTATGGTGTCTTTTGCATCTCCTTTAAGGGCATTTCTCAAGATGGTAAACTTTGTCATAGTTGCCATAGAAGTACTATGTACTAAACTATCAAACGTATCCCAAAACTCGTTCCATTCATCATAGTTTCCAGAGAATTGTGGTAACTTTACTTCAGGAAATTTAGGTGAGGGTTGCCCACTGGGGAGGCTTGAACTCTCGGAACTAGGAGCTCGAGTACTCTTCATAGTTCCTAACTTACGAATCCGTTCTAGGACAGCTAAGCTAATATCATTTACTGTTTCAGCTAGATTGTCATGTTCTGTATCCTCCTCTTCTGAATCCCTTTTAAGGGGCTTATTCTCGACATATTCCTCATATTTCCTATCATATCTTCCGAATCTTTCTGTTAGCGTAAGATGACATCTTTCTAAATAATTAACAACAAGTGTCTCATCATCTTTGGCAAGTTCTGTTTGACACTGAACACAATCACGTTGAACCAATTCCCGAAGGCGTTTTAATGCCTCAGGTTTAACCGACATATTGAGAAAGCAAATAGAACATAAAACAACAAACAAATAGTTGATGCAATTTTATCATCAAAGAATCCACGATCTTCTTTATGCATCCACAATGCAACAAACAATCACTCTGTAAAGAGTATCAAAGGACAATCTTCCAAATCTCAAGATAATAACATACAGTTATTTAATTCCGTCAATTATGACGCCAATCCTCAAAGTGTAAAACACACTTTTCATCAGTTAAACGACACTGTTAAGTCAGTAACAGTAAATGGAAAATGTAATGCAAACCACACTGTTCCTCAAACGACACTGTGCACCTAGCAGTAGGTGGGTCACTACCTTCTGTTTATTTACGTAAACAAAGGAATCAATACGACATTCTAGATATCGTTAAATGGGAAATATGTAAACACACAAATCCCTAAAAACCACTGTTCACCCAGCCGAAATTGGGTACTAATATCCAAATTACTTAATGGACGCTCAACTACGAAAGTATATTTCGTTTCCACAGATAGAGAAACGCTTTATCCACGTGGGAAATGGATTCTCTTATTTATTTCAACAACCACTTAAATTTCAAAGTTATATTTGCAATATTCATGCAAATACATGCAATGCTCCTCCCTGTTTTCGCTGAAATGTGGACGATTTTAACCGTAGAGTTTTACACTAACTTCTTACAAGGTGGGAGCTTATCTAAAATGTACACTATTTTCTCCATTACCACACCAATTCTCATCCGGTTCGAAGGACCAAAAGCTGTGGAGGATTTCCTGTGTGTTATTTACCCTTCGATCTTATAACCCCCTAAATTCGGAAATCCTGACACGGCTTCAGTAGAGGCCTACCACGATCTCAAAATTAAATCCTCTACCAATAAAATATAATTAATATTACATGCATAAACATACATGCAAATATTTTATATGGGGGTTTATGAACTGCTGATATGTGAATATTTAAATAAACTCTCCTCACCTTAAATTAAAACTTCCTCATACAGAATAATACATTTTCTAACATACATTCTACCTACGAGTGTTCAATTAAATGAGCTCATTCTGTCCCTCACACGTAGTTATAAATATTGTTAGAAATACAATGTATCTGTACTCATCTGTCCGGACAACCCTGATGTCGTCAGCAATCACGGGACTCCGAATCAAAAACGTATCTTCTGATCCACAGATCTCTATCACGTTCTTCTACTTGAGTGTCTCGTAATGCCCCACGAGAACAACAAATTATAAACTTATAAGTACTGTTAACAAACACAGTAAGAATGAGTGCCTCGTAGCATCTCACGACGGCAACTAACTTTATAAGAAAGTCCCACAAACTCCTCTAGTTTGTCGGGGTCCTTGGTACTAGGACTAAGTTGACTTATGACTTGCTTACAACAGTTCTTTGTTCAACGAGGCGATGCAATAAGCGTTATCAAGGAGGTGAAGGGTTAATGGCTAAAATCCATTAGTGACCTACATTCCTTTCTCCACGTCTTCTACGGCCAGCCTCCCTAACAAACTACACATTATACATACGAATATACGTGTATACATGATAGAACTTAATAAGTATACATGCTAAGTCTAAAAGTATACATTCATGCACTTACGTTACAATAAACGAAACTATATGCAAAATAACACTTACATAATGTACGTACAAATAAACTGTCTTGAAATATATTCAAGACAAGGATGTTATATATATATATATATATATATATATATATATATATATATATATATATATATATATATATATATATATATATATATATATATATATATATATATATATATATATATATATATATATATATATATATATATATATATATATATATATATATATATATATATATATATATATATATATAAATATATATATATATATATATATATATATATATATATATATATATATATATATATATATATATATATATATATATATATATATATATATATATATATATATATATAATACTGCAAAGGTATTTATATGGCCAGGGTTGGCCCAAAAAATAAAAAAAAATTAAAAACTATTATTCACCCCATACCATGTGATTCATTTTCTTTAGTGTAACTTTGAAGAAAACGTAACTATAAGAAAAGGAGACACTAATGTAAACAGGAGTGTGGACTTAATTACGCTTTTTAGCCACTATTTTCAATTGAGTAAACGAAGCTCTGACTCTTTAGATTCAGATTAAACACATGTCACTTAAAAGCATCCAATGTATGTTCACTGTCAATTTAACACTCTTAAGATACTTTTGATAACAATTCATACTCTAAGCACCCAAAAAGAGGAAAGCATAGTTTTTATAAAAACAAAAATTACAGACTATAATAAACTACTACTACTACTACTACTGCCCTACTACTACTACTACTACTACTACTACTACTACTACTACTACTAATAATAATAATAATAATAATAATAATAATAATAATAATAATAATAATAATAATAATAATAATTCTCACTCCATACCTCGTTAATTGATTTTCCCGACAAGATGCGGAAGAAAGTAGATCCATATCTTACAAATGTCTATATATTACTGAGTGCGAGTTCGTCCAGTCGTTGTCCCAAAGAGACTCTGAATGGCTTAAGTGTCACTGTCAACAGTTTAACCTCGCCATAAATCCGGTGTTTTTCTGGTTATTTCTTTCCACTAGTGTCCGACATTCATCCGGCATATTAATAAACGTTCACAAGTACTAGTTGTAGAGTCATCCATATGCATACGTCCAAATTCTAAAAGGGAGGTGGGGGGGTGGATGTTATTCTCTATACACACACACACATGTGCATATAAAATAGCCGTATTCCTCTTTGTAAGGCGTTAGGGGGAGGAGATTACTTTGTACAAAAACATACATATACATATAAACATGGCCTCCTTCCCCCATGTAAGGGGGGTGGTCGAGCCAAGAAACGCGCGTTCACCACAATCCACACATACCCCAACTACTCCTTTCAGCCCCTTGGGGATAAATGGGTAGCCACGTTTCCCCCCTTCCACTCTGCTTAGGTCGGGAACAAGATAGGCAAGCAAGGACATACTACAATGAGGCCCGACAGCCGCAGCTGGCTTTGCTCCGCCACTTCATCACATGTCAATTTCCCTCACACCCGTCCACCACAGTTCATATAGCTAGCAGGTGAGAGAAATCACTTTGGCCCGCGTCATCTATACACAATCTCCCTCCACTCATTCCTATCTCTTGCAAACACTCTCGCCTGATCCATTGACATTGCACTTGCATTCAATGCCCTTTTCACGCCATGTCCATAAACACATACAAACATAATGACCAGAAAGCCACTTGTAAAGAAGTAAGTGGGTGTTGAGCCAATTCTGTACATACACAGTAGATAGACAATGACCGCCATTCCATTTGTAAGGCGGTGGACGAGCCGTAAAACACAACCATACCCCAGGATGCCCCAGAAGATGCTCTTATATACTTTGCCTCATCTCAGGAAACAGTAAAGAAAGGGGATCCCCAATCCCCGCGCTATTCCCCATTTGGCCGACTTTCAAGACACGCAGAGGAACATGAAGGAGCTATTATTGTCCTAAAGTCCCCATCCCAAGTATTAAAAGGAAGAAAACGTGAGCGAAACAGGAGATTAAATTAAACTTCATTTTTTTTTTCAAATGATCATTTCGGTCGTTTAGAACTCACTGCAACAAACTGCTCTGCGTTGGGTGGATGAATATTAAACGAAATAAACAATTAAAAAATCATAATTAAATTTAAAATTTTTAATACATTGTTCTTCCACCATTTTAATTTAGATATTACTAAAAAATTAAATGTAGGATATCTCAAGTGTGATAATCCCATCTCCCTCAATAGGCTTACGAGTGCTCCATCGAGACAATTGTGAAGGAGAGAAATCTTTACACTGCTTGAAAAAGGGTTGACCAAATCATGTACTCATTCCCCAGAAGGCAACTGGGTATGTGTTTGGATTCAACTATCACAATATAGGTAAAAGTACTAGTCTATCCGATTTTAACTGGCAAAGTAAAAACATTTTTCTCCTGAGTACATCAAGGACATGTTATTTTTTTTTCTTATCTTTGGTGTCTTATAATAGTTTAATGAATTATCGTAAATTGATATGAGAGATGAAGGGACAGACACACCCATTCACTCCAAGCAAGAGACCACGTGGAAAGGGGAAGGCGACACATCATATCAATAATTCTTATCGAAATTCTATATAAATTTCCCCCTTCATGGCGTGTCTTGAGGAATCAATAACATCGGATGCCGTGCTTGGAAATCTACAGGGTATACCTCGATCAAGCTGAACTGGCTACAATGAAATTAAAAACACAAAAGAAAGAAAACCTTCTACTCTCCACCATATTGGTCAAGAAAATGTCTTTCATATGTATGTGTCATAGTCAGTCAACATTACTATGTGAAGACCGCGTATGAATGTCTTAACCTAATTGTATTTACCAAATGTGATTACCTAATTGTGTTTACGGGAAAGAGCCCAAAGCTCGTATCTTCCCGTCTCCTCATCGGTTCCATTTTAGACTTAGTCATACTTATCATACCTGTCCTTAAAACTATGGATTGAGATAGCATTAACTACCTCCTCGCTTAGCCAATTCCAATTATCAACTACTCTTACACTGAAAAAGTATTTCCTTACATCCTGCAAAGAAGTTTCCTTACGAAGCTTCAAACTATGACCTCTAGTTCTAGAGCCTGCCATATCAAAATATCGATCCCTATCCACTCTATCATAACCATGAAGGAATTTAAAGACTGTCACCATATCCCCCCTCACTCTTCTAGCTTCGAGTGATGGCAAGTCTAATTCCCTCAGCCTCTCATCATAACTGAGATTGCGTATTTCTGGCACCAGTTTCGTGGCATGTCTTTGAACTTTTTCAAGCTTAGCTATGTGCTTTTTCAAGTGCGGATTCCAAAAGGGGGCTGCATATTCGAGTTTTGGCCTCACATAAGTTACATAAATATTTCTGAACATTTCCTTGTCCATGTGCCTGAAGGCTACCCTTACATTTGATAAGAATGCATATGCTGCCCTTACTACGCCATTTATATGTATTTCTGGAGACAAATCTGCCAGTATGTTTACTCTTAGATCTCTCTCATTTTCTGTCTCTTGAAGTTGTACTCCAGCCACCGAGTAGTCAAGCTTGGGCCTTCTTGCACTTGTACCCATTCTCATTACCTTACATTTTGAAGTATTGAATTTCATTAGCCACTTTTCTGACCACTCATGCAGATTATTTAGATCCTCCTGAAGTTCTCTACCATTGTTCTCGTTTTTTTACTTTCTTCACAATCTTTGCATCATCTGCAAACATATTCATGAATGAATTTACAGACTCTGGTAGGTCATTTACATATACAAGGAACAAAAGTGGCCCTAAAACTGAACCCTGTGGAACTCCACTACTAACTCTTCTCCATTCAGACACTGAGTGTCTTACTCTAACCCTCTGTTCCCTTCCTTCTAAGTAAGTTTTTATCCATTCCAAAACATTTCCACCTATTCTAGCCATTGATTGCAGCTTCCTAATAAGTCTCCCATGTGGAACAGTGTCAAACGCTTTCTGGACGTCTAGGAATATGCAATCTGCCCAGCCCTCTCTTTCCTGTAAGATTTGGCTTACCTCATCATAAAATTCTAATAAGCTTGTTACTGTTCATCTACCTTCTCTGAAGCCATGTTGCCTCACTGACAAAAAGTTGAAGGATTCCAAGTGAAGAGAGATATGTTTCCTTAGTAGTTTCTCCATAACTTTGCAAACTATGCTGGTCAAGGAAACTGGTCTATAGTTCAGAGCCATATCCCTCCTTCCCTTTTTGAAGATAGGTATCACATTTGCTTGTTTCCAGCATCTTGGAATCTCCCCCGACTCCAGTGACTCCTTAAATATGATACTTAGTGCCACTGATATTGTGTTTGCGCATTTTTTAAGCACATGAGGGGATATGTCATCAGGACCTGTAGCTTTATGAACATCTAAATCCATCAGCGCTTTGCATACCTCTGTGGCTGTAAGGTTGATGTTCTCTAATACCGGCCCTTGAGCTTCTATCACTGCAATCTGAGGGGGTGGGGTATTTTCTACTGTAAATACTGACTGAAACTCCTTGTTCAATTCTTTGCAGATCTCTTCATCCGTCTGAGTGATGCTTCCATCCGCTCTCTTTAGCCTTAAAACCTTTTCTTTTACCTTCAGTTTTCCTCTGATAAAGCTGTGGAAAAGCTTGGGATTTTCTTTAGCCTTCCTGGTGATGTCCCTCTCATAGTCTCTCTCTGCCTCTCTCCTTTTACTTTGTTGTAAAATAAGGTTCTCCAGTCAATAACTGCAAAAAGCTCATTCATTTTGATGTAATCTCCTTTCCGATAGTTCCTCCTCATGTCCTCAGTGCCTCTACTCTCAGGAAGAATATCTTCAATGATATACTCCATCAACAACACACAGTGGTCACTCTTTCCAATTGGTGGTTCATACTCAATTTTTTCAATATCCAACACATTATCTGTGAACACTAGATCAAGTAGTGATGGCTCATCCCCACCCCTGGCTCTTGTTGGTTCCATTACATGTTGGTGTAGGAAATTCCCTTGTACGCAATCTAGGAATCTTGCCCCGAATGAGTCCTCACCACTGTGTGGGTCAAGATTTATCCAATCTATCTCTTTATGATTAAAGTCTCCCATAATCAAAATCCTACATTTTTTTTCCTGTGCCATGTTAACAACTGAGTTTATGACTTCAATAGTACCTATATGACTTTCCTCATAAACTTCAAGCCTATTTTGGTTCCTTGGTGGGTTGTATACAACAGTTATTATAATGCTCTCTGACCCAGTATTTATGCGAGCAACAAGAAATTCCTTGAATTCACTTTCTATAGCAAAGTTTATTTCTTCGACTTGAATCCTTTCACTTATGAGCAGTGCTATCCCTCCACCAGTCCTCTCAGATCTTTCAACCCTTAGTATTCTGAAACCCTTAGGAAAAACTGTGACACTGTTTATGT
>JAXCGZ010007607.1:167500-175978 GCA_037179515.1 Halocaridina rubra
AATCTGTTTATCATACTCCAATATGATCGAGCAATTACTTTCTCGTCGGTCATATTATATCAAACTATTACAGTTGTACGAGGAATTTGTGTATATATTCACTGTGAAAACGTAATATAAACAATACCATAATCCATGAAGTAAATTTTTAGAACCTCAGGAGATTTGACTCACGTCCAAGTTACAGAATCATGCCGCGATACCGATTGAGCAACTACGACAGACAAAAATTTGCATGTCATAACCCAGCCAGATCAAGCAAGCAATTTTCCTTTCGTATGTTTATATCAAACTATTGCAGATGTAAGTAAAATTTTAGTATATATATATATATATATATATATATATATATATATATATATATATATATATATATATATATATATAGATATATATATATATATATATATATATATATATATATATATATATATATATATATATATATATATATATATATATATATATATATATATATATATATATATATATATATATATATATATATAATTAAATGAGAATGACGTTCACAATTCCTTATCTAAAATACTGTGTCTCACTACATTCTCATCTACATCGACCCCACATAAGAGTGGGAAAAGATGTAGACGAAGAAGAAGTCTCGCTACATTCTCATTATTCTAGAGATTATTTCGCAAGTCGGGGGAGGGGGGGGAGTCGTGGATTCTAAACGTTTCCTAGTGCATCGTAACTTATCAAATAAGTTAGTGTTAGTAGTGGAAGGGAGTTGTACAGACGAGGTTTAATAAGTACAAGTCCGGACAAGAAAGTGGAGTTCCACATTTATTACAAAACAAAAATGACGAGAGAGCTTATATTAAGAAACAAGCCCACAACTAACGAAAGTCTCTTCCAACAAAGTCATGTAGCCTACCCAATATGCATCCCCCCATGAAGACTGCAGTCTTCAATCGTCTTATATTGGTATGACAACAACTAAATTGACAAAGAGACCAACATTTCACTTACAAGAAGGCGCCCCCAAAAATCATATGATGAAAGAACACCAGACCTCCATCACACGTAAAATGTTGGAGGAAAATACGAAAATACTACATACAGAAAAACATTTTCGACGTCTGCAAATTCTGGAAGCTCTATACATACATAAATTAGATCCTTCTATGAATGTGCAAACGCAAAAATGAATTACTCTGCCAACTCTGAAAGTAAAGAGCAGAGGCCAGAGATAAGGATATTTGGGGTCCATCCTCCAGCAACTCTGGAAACTTCGCAGAGATACTGAATCTCTCTAGTGAATATAAACTAAAGGTGGATATTAGATATCATATATAAAACCTCCATCCACTACTAAATAGATAATCATTTGACAATGTACGAAGCTGTACGAAACGTTATGAATTCTCTTAAATTTTCCGACTTATTATATAGTCTCAACAATAATGAAAATGTTATTGTAAGAACTTTGGAAAAGTTATACAAGAAAATTGCAAATGCAAAAACAGCGGTCATATTCAACAATGTATGTATACGAGAAAATTTACTGCCTATATATATATATATATATATATATATATATATATATATATATATATATATATATATATATATATATATATATATATATATATATATATATATATTACGCAAAAGTATATATATATATATATATATATATATATATATATATATATATATATATATATATATATATATATATATATATATATATATATATATATATATATATATATATATATATATATATATATATATATATATATATATTACGCAAAAATATTTGCATATATATATATATATATATATATATATATATATATATATATATATATATATATATATATATATATATATATATGCAACATTCGAAATAAAGCAATATATAACAAGAATACATAAATACAATCAGATTACGGTAACTTTCCATTCTGCCATTTGTGACGTCACAGCACGTTCTTAGAAAAGCCTGTCTATTAAAAACTAGTTAAAACTGGAAACTTTTTCTCAACCAAGATGGTTACTTGACCACACTATCCATCACTTGGGAGTGGCTGCGGACAAGAGACATTGAAAAATATGCTTGCTCATAATGTATATAGAATATCATTTTTACTCCGAAATGTTACTCTCTCTCTCTCTCTCTCTCTCTCTCTCTCTCTCTCTCTCTCTCTCTCTCTCTCTCTATATATATATATATATATATATATATATATATATATATATATATATATATATATATATATATATATATATATATATATGTGTGTGTGTGTGTGTGTGTGTGTGTGTGTGTGTGTGTGTGTGTGTGTGTGATTACCTAATCGTGATTACCTAATTGTGTTTACGGGAAAAAGCCCAAAACTCGTATCTTCCCGTCTCCTGATCGGTTCCATTTTTAGACTTAGTGATACTTATCGTACCTGTCCTCTGTGTGTGTGTGTGTGTGTGTGTGTGTGTGTGTGTGTGTGTGTGTGTGTGTGTGTGCTATAAACACAACACACACACACACACACACACACACTTGAAAAAGTTCAAAGACATGCCACGAAACTGGTGCCAGAAATACGCAATCTCAGTTATGATGAGAGGCTGAGGGAATTAGACTTACCATCACTCGAAGCTAGAAGAGTGAGGGGGGATATGGTGACAGTCTTTAAATTCCTTCATGGTTATGATAGAGTGGATAGGGATCGATATTTTGATATGGCTGGCTCTAGAACTAGAGGTCATAGTTTGAAGCTTCGTAAGAAAACTTCTTCGCAGGATGTAAGGAAATACTTTTTCAGTGTAAGAGTAGTTGATAATTGGAATTGGCTAAGCGAGGAGGTAGTTAATGCTATCTCAATCCATAGTTTTAAGGACAGGTATGATAAGTATCACTAAGTATAAAATGGAACCGATGAGGAGACGGGAAGATACGAGCTTTGGGCTCTTTCCCGTAAACACAATTAGGTAATCACACACACACACACACACACACACACACACACACACACACACACACACACACACACACACACACACACACACATATATATATATATATATATATATATATATATATATATATATATATATATATATATATATATATATATATATATATATATATATGTGTGTGTGTGTGTGTGTGTGTGTGTGTGTGTGTGTGTGTGTGTGTGTGTGTTTGTTTGTGCTTGTGTGTGTGTGCACAGACACACACACACACACACACACACACACACACACACACACACACACACACACACACATATATATATATATATATATATATATATATATATATATATATATATATATATATATATATATATATATATATATATATATAATTTTTACCCCAACCGGGACTTGAACCTAGGACATATAATTACTATGCCAAGGCGTTACCAACTACACCACAGAAGCTTTTATCTGCTATACTAGGGATGAACGCATTATATCTGAATGCCACTCTGTTCATATTAAATTTTTTTTTTAATTTATTCAGATAACTGTACATGGGGACATGTGCACATGGGCACTTCCAGTGATATTGCAGTTGATAAACATTACAATCTATTTGGTTACGTATAAATAAAATATTAATAGAATTTGCAATTAATTTTAAATATCATAGCAAGTAATTAATAATAAAACATAGTGTAATAATTGGTTGATGGCAGAAGAGCACTCTGCGAATATTAATTAAGAGTATTATTATTATGGTTTACAATTATTAATAGCAGATGAGCACAACGATTATTAATTAAGAGTAATATTTGTAACAATATTTTCAATAGCCCTTGTTGAATGCTATCATCTAAGTTAAATTTCCACTTTTCAACAGTACTATTGCAGACAATTTGAAGCAGATATAGAATAACAATTTTCAGGTTAGAGTAATAAGTAGGTACATATACATATCATGCATTAATTAGATGAGCAACAGAAACGCCACTGGGGCTTCATAGTCATACATATCAAGGAGAGAGAGAGAGAGAGAGAGAGAGAGAGAGAGAGAGAGAGAGAGAGAGAGAGAGAGAGAGAGAGAGAGAGAGAGAGAGAGAGAGAGAGAGAGAGAGAGAGAGAGAGAGAGAGAGAGAGTTGTGGTATTCATTTCAGCAAAAGGAGTTATTCGTCCTTTCCACAGATAAAGATGCATACATGTATACTCATACACCTCATTGTCATCTGAGGGTAACATAACAAAGGAAAGTGCATATAATTAATCGCATAAACGTACACATATAAACCTAAACATACATACATATACACATTAACACAGCACCATATAATGGAAGAGAAATATTAAAATTTCCCCGAACCTCACTCGTGGCTTCGTTTTCGCATTTAATACAACTGCCAGTCTTATTCAGGACCAACAATAATTAAATAAGCACATTACCATATTTTACCCCAACCAGGACTTGAACCTAGGGATAAAAATGATTCAAGATTTCACATATGACAATGTGCTTATTTGGTTATTGCTGGTCCTGAATAAGATTGGGAGTTGAATTAAATGTGAAAATGAAGCCAGGAGTGAGGTTGGGGGAAACTGTAATATGAACAGAGTGGCATTCAGATAGAATGCGTTTATCCCTAGTATAGCAGATAAAAGCTGTAAGGTCTGTTTCCCTTTTAAGACCTTCTGTGGTGTAGTTGATAGCACCTTGGCATAGTAATTATGCCCTAGGTTCAAGTCTCGGTCAGGGTAAAAATGGTTCATGTTTTCACATATGACAATGTGCTTATTTGATTATTGCTGGTCCTAAATGAGATTGGGAGTTGAATTAAATTTGAAAATTAAGCCAGGAGTGATGTTGGGGGAGACTGTAATATGAACAGAGTGGCATTCAGATAGAATGCGTTCATCCCTAGTATAGCAGATATAAGCTGTAAGGTCTGTTTCCCTTTTAAGACCTTCTGTGGTGTAGCTGGTAATGCCTTGGCATAGTAATTACATGTCCAAGGTTCATATCCCGGTTGGGGTAAAAATGATTCATGTTTTCACATATGGTAATGTGCTTATTTGATTTATATTTATATATATATATATATATATATATATATATATATATATATATATATATATATATATATATATATATATATATATATATGTGTGTGTGTGTGTGTGTGTGTGTGTGTGTGTGTGTGTGTGTGTGTGTGTGTGTGTGTGTGTTTTACACACACACACACACATATATATATATATATATATATATATATATATATATATATATATATATATATATATATATATATATATATATATATATACTATAACCCAGTGATTTCAAACCGGGGCTCCGCGGAACCCTGGAGTTCCACCGACCATCACCAGGGGATATGGGAGAAACCATAAAATAATAATGTGCTATTACTAAATGACAGTAAGTCATAACATTATTGACTTATTAGTGTTAACTCTCATGTGATGTATTTGTAGATTTCATATAAATTATATTGCTCAAGAACTTTTCTTAAAAACATTATATATATATATATATATATATATATATATATATATATATTATATATATATATATATATATATATATATATATATATATATATATATATATATATATATATATATATATATATATATATATATATATATATATATATATATATATATATATATATATATATATATATATATATATATATATATATATATATATATATATATATATATATATATATATATATATATATATATATATATATATATATATATTAGTAAACTATATATAGGGGTTCCTTGGAATATGAAAAATTATTACAAGGGTTCCTCTAAGGTGTAAAGGTTGGGAATCAATGCTATAACCATAAGGTAATGGAAGGAACTTTGTCAGTCTTCAGTGGTTCTTAACCTGGGCGATAGTGCCCCCTGGGGGGCGTTGGGCTTGATGAGGGAGCAGTAAGTTCTTGGAGGCACTGAGGAGGGGCAGAGAGCTAACATAATAAGTATTTTTTTTTTTACTTCAATAGCAATTCTATTATACATGACAGGGCTGTTATATTTACTTAAATAAAACAAAAGCTGAACATTGAAGACAATACATATTCAAAAAGCTTATGAGTACAATAATGCACACCGTTACTATTGATAAACACTTTCTGGCCATAGAAAAAGTACATTTCTACTATGCTTCTGGGATCAAGGCAGGAAGAACGTTCGAAAACGAAATAAATCTGTATGAAACGCGCAAGCTTGCAAAATATAAGAAAGTTGCCATATACCAATTTATTTAGCATTCCTAATGCTAAAAAAATGGACCATATATGAGATAAAGGTTCTTGCAAATTAAAAAATTTCATCGTTTTTGATAACGTAACAAAAAATACCTGAGTTGTAACAATTGTAATATTTTGAAAAATACGAGAAAAATGTAACATGTTACGAACATAACCATTTCGGCAACTCTTCCCGGCACCCTTGAATTTGAGTCTTGCTTATCTACATCGTGAATTGTGATCTTTTGTTATTTTTGTTTGGTGACAAATATATAAAATTATCTGATGGGATTGATATTCAATTTTTTTTATGAGTTGAAAAAGGAAGTGTCATCAGTACTCGATTGAGTACCTTAAAGTAATCCCATCCATTATTGATAAGCAAATGCCAATGTGCTTGATGTATGAAAAAAAAAAAAACTTCTCATATGAGGCAATGAAGCCTTCAAGAATGGTTGAACATTTAAGAAAAATGCATCCTGACAAAGTAGGAAAAGATGCAACATACATTCGCCAAAGGGCTGTTTACAGAGGAAATTCTGCAATTAGAGAAGGGGCTTGTTTTATCTTATAAACTTTCAAAACTAATTGCAAAATGTGGAAAGCCACATACCATTGACGAGACTCCTTTTGCCATCAATAAATAAAGCTTTGGATACATTGATATTCCCAGGTAAATGTGCTGTAACAAAGACAGTTCTTCTCAGTAATAGTACAGTAACCTTAGAAATAGATGAATTGGCAAAAAATGTTGAAAACAAACAATGTGAGGCTTTAAAATATCAAGATTTTTTATACAACTTGATGAGTGAACTTTACGTAACAATCAATCTTTGCTAATGGCCTTCATCCACCATGTAAATTCTACTGAGGAAATTGTTGAAGAGTTTCTCTTTGCTGAACAAAATGGTTCCTGGCACAAAAGGTTCAACAATTTTTAAGGTTGTTCCATTTTTTTTTCATACAAAGAATATTCCTATCATAAATATTATTGCATGTGCAACGGATGGAACGCCAGCTATGATAGGTCGTCATCGTGAATTTAGAGCACATTTAAAGAAGCAGAGCTCCCAAATATATACAGTTCACTGTATTATTCATAGAGAGCACTTAGCTGCAAAACATCTTAGTGATTTGTTTGAACACTGTATTTAAATCAGTAAATAAATTAAAGGTTAAATTGCCTACCAAAGTACGATGCTCTCAAATGAAAACGGATTGAAGTGTTTCAATGATTTGTACGATACTGGTTTAGAATCACTTCATTTCTGTGATGAGAAATTGCATGAGAATCAAAGAAACAAAAGGGATGACATTGCCTCTCTTACAGATAATTTCACCAACTTAATTTTTCATTTTTTATGATTGACACCAGGACGGAAAAAAAAAATCTGCCATCAATCGGCCATGCACGAAGAAAACAAATAATAAAAGAACAGAGATGGGGAGTGTTGTCACTTGTCAGATGTGAAGGATAATAAAAGATGTGTTACGTATATCCAGGAATATTCGGTGTTGATGTCGGCATTATAAAAGAACTGTAACTGAAGGGAGACTTAACTTCGAACTGTCCTGGACAGTCCTATTTATAATGCATGAGACAGATACACGCTAAGGAAATGGCTAACATCTGTTGAGACACATGAGATTGATATCAAAATACAGGAAAGTAATATAAATCTTATTACGTCAGAGGGAATTATAAATTCTTTTATAAGCAAATATCATTCTACAAAGAAAACGTGGAGAGGAAAGATATCCTGCAGTTCCCAAGCCTACAAATTAAGAGAAAACAATTGTAGTGATTTGATTTTAGATACACATATTGAATGCTATTGTTCTCACCGGCAGACTCTGAAAGTATATTTTATGACCAGATTTAAAGATCATTGTGATCTTGAAATACCTGATTGGGTCATTCATAATCCACTTCTTCCTCGTGCCTCTTCTGCTTACGAGAATATACATGAAGAAATTATTGACTTACAAAATGATCTTGAAGCTAAAGTACATTTTAAGCAGCTCTGTTATGAAACATTGTGGCCCAAACTGCAAATCATGTATTCAAAACTCTGGCAGGAAATAAAGTTAATGTTACTTGCTTTTTCTTCTTCATACTTAGTGGAGAAGGGAATGCAGTGTAGTGTTGCAAATTTTTACTAAGTAGCGAAATAAATGGGTAATGAGTCCAAGAGGAGACTTGCGCTTCGATTAACTACCATTGAACCTGATACCGAAAATCTCGCA